>SNQJ01S0023095.1:102578-129693 GCA_010110895.2 Picea sitchensis
AATGCACAAAGATATTGCAGATATTCAATAATATAACATAAATGTATCAGAGATGCAACCATAAACACAGATATACAGTAATACACGATTTCTATTAATCAAAGAAATGTACAGAGACTGTAAAAATATAGAGTGAAAGACTCACTAGAATGTTGGCATCTTATCTCTGAGAAGAGATTTGACGGTTACTCGCATTCGCAAGAAGATGATTACAATGAGGCTCTGAAGGCATTTTTACAATAAACAAGAATGCCAAAAACCCTAGACATCCAAAAACCTAACCCTTGGAGCAGGGATGATTTTAAGGATGCATATTTATTTTAAAATGTAGAAACCTTGGTGAATATTACTAATCCTTCATATGCCAACTATAAAGGTTTGGCGATATTTTTGTAAAAATATTCAAATTTCTAAGGATTTTATATAGTTTTTATAAAATTTTGGTGATTTTTAAGGTAAAATAATTTTATCATATAGAATTTGGGCGAATACTTTTTAAAATAGTGAATCTTGCTTTTGGAAAAACCATGGAAAATTAGCCCATGAGAGAAATTTATCCCCTAAAATCATCCATGCCTAGGAGATGAAGCGCCAAAATTCATGTGGGCCCCGTTTGGGTAAGTTAGTACATCAACTTCCTGGGGTCGTAACTTTTGCATACGATCTCCGTTTTAGGCGTATAATGGCTTGTTGGAAAGGTATCATCAAGGAGATTCATTTTGGGGTCTCAATAATTCCTTCAACCATCATGGAGAACCTCGATCTCGAAAAACTTTCATTTAGGCCTTCAAAATGGCCCCGGAAGTTAAAACCTGCTAAAAATAGTAAATTGCCAAAATTGCCAGAAAGGTGTTTTGAGCCAGTTGGAAAAGGTGGGTGGCCATTGATATCCACCTGGATCATAAGGTGATTGGAGAATTGAAAAATGTTTTTATGAGGATGTCTGCTAACCCGGAAGTTCATCAAACCATAGATATAATAGTAATATACATTCCATACAACTATGGCATGATCTTAAGTCGATATTGGTCAGCCATGTTAAATGGCTACTTTGCTACCCATTGGTCCCATTTATGGATCCCTTTCAATGTTAAAATGAACCGAATCAGGATCGATAGAGAAAGGTATATGAAACATGTTTTTACTGACTTGAATTATCTGAATGAGCGAGTGATGTTCAATCATTCAATTCTTGGGAATTATTCATTTGAAACATTTTTATGGAACTTCATAACTGAACCATCAACAATCGTGGAATCTGACGCAAAATATGAAATCCTTCATTGCACCCAGATTATTCAACTGAGTTGCAATATAGTTGATCAAACTAAAAATCCACCTAATGTACAAACTAGCATAGTTTCTAGAGCTAAGCTAGAAAAATGCACTGACTCTATTAACCTCTTTAAAACCATAAAATATGAAAATTCAAAAATACCATTTGAAAAAAAAAAAAATGATCCTGAAATGTAGACATTATTTTTTGATGGATCCAAGTCTTTGGAAGGTGCAGGACCGGGTTGCATACTAAAATACCTGAAAGGTACTAAAATTTTAATTGCATGCAGACTGGAATTTCCTTTCACCAACAATACTATCGAATATGAATCCCTTGTATAGAGACTTAGGAAGGAAACTAACTTGAAAGAAGAAAAAATTGAGGTATTTGGTGATTCCAAAATCATCGTCAGACATGTACGAAACGCCATTCATTGTCTTTCAATTCACCTAAAAAATTATCAGTCTGAGGTCTGGGAGATAATTAAATCTTTCATTTCTTTCAATATTAACATTGTTCCCCGATCGTTGAATTATTATGTTGATTTTCTAGCAAATGTGGCATCTAGATTAATACACTCAGATGGATTGATGCTTGAATCCTTCTCTGTTGAAATTTTGTATAGGCCATCAATTCCAAACAATATTGTAAGTTGGAGTGTCTTTTATGATGACCAACAACTCATTAATTTTCTACACCTCAAATATACCTTCAAGGATTTGATCATAGATGAAGGCCAACATGACATGTTGATAAATATTGATAATAATGATAATGTCAAAGCAGCAAACGCAACAAACCCGACCAACAATATTCCCAGGAGTGTGGTTAGACTAGAAAAACTCCATGAACTTCAAGACAAATTCAAAAAGGTCACAAATTGTAAGACCAACAACTCATACATGTAGTTTGAAATAATAAACCTGGGATCACAAATTTCTCCTCGGAACGTCAACCTGGAAAAAAATTGATATCTTGAAGAAAGGCAGGCATACATCAAGTTATTCAAAGAATAAAAGGACATCTTTGCATGGATGTATGAGGACCTCAAGACACATGATACCAATATTATACAACATATCATTCCCATGAAATCTCAAACCAAGCCTTTCCAACAAAAAGTTGAGGAAGATGCACCCCACTCTTGAACCTCAAGTCAAAGAAGAGATAATAAATTGTTGGCAGCCAAAATATTTTTTCCAGTAAGGAATACGCAGTGGATATCAAACTTAGTGCCAATAAGGAAAAATAATGGGGATATAAGCCTTTGTGTTTATTTTAGAAATGTAAACAAAGCCTCAAAAAAATATAACTACCCTGTGCTCTCCATGGAACAAATTCTACAATGTGTGTCCAGATCGGAAACCCTCTCCCTGCTAGATGGATTCTCATGATATAATCAAGTCTTAGTAGCTCATAAAGACCATCTTAAGACATCTTTCAAAACCAAATGGGGAACATATTCCTATAGGAAGATTCCTTTCAGGCTAATAAACATTGGAGATACTTTTTAATGAGCCATGGATATTGTCTTTAGAGATCTGTTGGGAGAATGTGCGGTAGTGTACCTAGATGACATAACCATCTTCTCAAAGAATAAAGAAGACCATATCTCTCACTTAAATAAGTTATTCAATCGATGCAGGAGATACAGCATCTCTCTGAACCCCAAGAAATCCATCTTTGTCGTGAATGAAGAAAAACTAGGGGGTTTGATTGTCTCCAAACATTGTATGCAGATTGAAACTGAGAGAACTAAAGTGATTGCTAAGATCCCTCCCCCTCACAAAAAAAATCTATGCAGTCATTCCTCAGAAGGATAAATTTCGTGAGACGGTTCATACCCATTTTTTCTGAGACAGTAAAACCCTAAAAGATATGATAAAAAAGAATGTTGAATTTAGATGGGGGTCTAAAGAGAAGGAGGCTTTCGAAAAAATCAAATAAGATATTATTCAATCACCTACATTGTTGAGTCCAAAATTTGATCGAGAGTTCATCCTCTACACATTTTCCTCCCATACTTCATTTGCAGTGGTCTTAACACGGAATAACTCGGAAGGAGGCAAGTTTACTATGGATTTTATGAGTTCAGGCATACAAGGAGTTGAGTTGAATTACCCTGAAGTTGATAAACATGCATATGCAATTTTCAAAGCTGTCAAACACTTTCATCCATTCTTACTCAAATATAAAACTAAGGTTATTGTTCCTTACCCAACTGTTAGGCACCTTCCGGTACAAAGAGATTTGGCAGAAAAGAGATCCAATTGGATAACGACTCTACAAGAATATGACCTAGAGATCAAAACTGCGAAGATCATTATAGGACAAGGGCTATGCAAACTGGTTGTAGAATTCCCTTGTGTTGAGTCTCATGAATGTGCCCTCTACCAAGATTTTGAGTTTTTTGAAAAGGAAGTATGTTGCATCACAGTCGGTTCAGACCCCTGGTTCTACGAAATGAAATATTACCTAACTCATGGATTGGCTCCACATTATATGGACCCCAAAAATAAAAGGACTCTAAGGCTTAGATCCTCCCAATATCAGCTGATACAGGGAATTCTATGCAAAAAAATTTATGATGGTGTATTCCTTAGATGCATGGAGAAAAGAGATGTTAAGAAATTCTTGTCTGAGCTCCATGATGGACCTGCAGGAGGAAATTATGGTGGGGATACTATTACACAGAAAATCCTCAGGGCATGATATTACTGGCACTCCTTATTCAAAGATGCTCATGGATATGCAAGGAAATGCCAACAGTTCCAAACTTTAGTTGGAAGAGAAAATAAATTTTCTTTCCCCTTACAACCTATCATCATCGAATGCCCCTTCCAATAGTGGGGGTTGGAATTTATCGGGGAGATCAATCCCAAATCATCACAGTTGCATAAATACATCTTGAAGGCTACTTATTATTTCACCAGATGGAGCGAAGCAATCCCTTTGAAGGACATCAATGAAAATCAGGTGATTTCGTTCCTTGAATCATACATCATCACCAGGTTTGAAATTTTGTACTTTTTAGTTTTTGATAATGCCAAGTATTTTTATTCTCTTAAACTTACTGAATTCTCCCTCGAAAAAAAACATCAAGGTTAAGTAATCAGTGAATTACTACCCACAAGGAAATGTTTAGCAAATTCGATTAATAAGAACCTCATTCAAATCCTCAAGAAGACTGTCAACGATAATCAAATAAATTGGCATCTTGCTCTTGAGAATTATCTTTGGGATGATAGAGTAAATCCCAAGTGATCCATTCGTAACTCCCCTTTTTTCCTGGTTTATGGTCAGGAAGCCACAATGCCAACCCATACTTTCCTACCCTCTTTACAATTGGCCCAATCCGTCCAATACGAAGCATGCCATGTAATGCAAGAAAGGTTAAACATGCTGCTAAAACTTGAATAAGAAAGGGAAAAAGATAAGTTAAACCTGAATTAACACCAAGAAATAATTAAAAAATGGTTCAATAAATCAAATGTAGGAAACAAATCTTTTCAATAAGGATACATTGTTCTCAAGTGGAACAAAGCTAATGAACTTAAAGGAAAACACTCTAAATTCCAGAAACTATGGCTAGGACCCTATCCGATCGACCAGAAAATAGGTCATGGGACTTTCAGACTCAAAACATTACAAGGAGATGAGTAGGAACTCTTTTTCAATGGCCAAATACTAAAGAAATACTTATCATGATCACCTAAGGTGATGTAGCTTTGTACATAGTAGTTTTTCAGTTGCAGTTTTTACTTTTTTTTTTTTTTTTTCATTTCAATAATTCGATCTTTGCTTGATTTTGTTCCTTACTTTTTATTTGCCTTTATAGTTTACATAACTCCCCCAATTTTTTTTACTTTAGACTAGTAATTCTTTCACAACAGGGACCCAAGACCTTAGGACCTATGTAAGTGCCCTCTTCAGTAAGTACCTTTCTATTGGTGACTGTCTAACCAATCAGAGATCCAGGTTTATCTTCGTTAACAAATGGTAGCACAAAAAATAGGAACTTGTTCATTTGTACCATAAGAAAATCTTCTGACCTTCAGATTATTTACCTTTCGACGGTCTCCATTGGTTATTCACTCTTATGCGACCACTCTCGGGTCTCATTGATGTTCCTTTCAATTTTCCTGAAATACCCTGAATTCATTATATTCCACATAAATCCAGTGTCTATACCCATTATTTCCCAATTTTAGAATGTATCAGTGATTCATGTTTACAGACCCACGAAGACAAATTTTTTACTAAGACTAGAAAATCAAAGTAACTCTCATATAACCCCACTTCCTATTTATCATCACCTATATTGCAATCACAATATCTAAATTCTATATATCAAAAGGTGGATACAAAATTATAATCACGAGGAAGTTTGAAACGTTATTAAAAGCGTGGGAAGTACAAGTAAACCCATACGATCTATGGATGCTCACCGGGAGCGGCACTATGCTTGTGTGATATCGAGGCATCTTCATTTGGGATATGGATGCTTGTTGGCAGTGAAGCAATGTCGAGAAAGAGAGGTGAAAAAAAAACTTCAGTCTACAACAGTTGACTAAATTTTCTCTTCGTGGTGTCACTCTCACAATTTCACTGTGGATTTATGAAGTTTCCCATAAACGATCACTCGAATTATGTGGAAGATCATTGGTAACATGGTTTTTTTTATGGATTGCTTACAGACCATTGAATGTGGGGTCCTTAAGCTGAGTATTGAATGGAATTTTAGAAGGTAAATTTTTCTTCGATCTAGTTGAAGTCACTCTCTCTTTTTGGAACCTAGAGATAACTGGTTATTCATGTTAGCCTCATAATCCTAAAGTTCTATAGTCTAAGCATTTTCTAGTTTAAATGTTTTTAGAAATTAGTTTATTCTAGTTTGTTAGGATAAGGACACCTAGCTTCTATGTAAAGGACACCTATCATACTCATGTGATTATGTGATTGGTTTTTCTCCTAGATTTTAGTTTAGAGTTGAGCTATATAAACAAGCTCCTTCTTCAAGTGAGGCTAGGGAGATTATGAGTCCTCACTTCTTATTGTAATCACTTTTTTCCTTATTAATAAAATTATGTGTCTGAGGAAACTTTGTCAACATGGTATCAGAGCCATGGTTAATTTGTGATGGAAGAGAATTGGTGATGGATTGAGGAAGAAAGGAAGACTCCTTGACATCAACCCGGATCTCTTCAAACTCAAAGGCAACGGTAATGAGGTAATCTGTTGTTGTTTAAATTAAGGAAAAATTATTTTTTTAATTGCAGATTTTTTCAAAATCAATTTGTTGATTTTATTTCAGATCTAATCCTCATTTTATTGTTGATTAGATTACTAGATCTATTTCTACTATTTATAGTTTTAAATCTGCAAATTTATTGTATCTAAATCAATATTTAGGCTTTTAAACCTCAAGATCATAGCACATCTATTATAAATCTGCATTGTTTTATGATCTTAAGATGCACTACTATTTTTTCAATTAATTAAGAGGGCTCGTTTTGTAAAAATTGCTTCAAATCTATTTATAAATCTAGCAATTTAAATTTCGAGTTGTAGATTCTAAATTTATGTTTTCAAGCTTCTGATATCATTCAACCATCAAATCCGAGATCCTTGAATCATTTGTTTCACATCTGGAGAGTCCCTGCGTAAAGCTAAAATCTCCCAATTTGAAGTGCAGTATTGTATCAAGGACTGTATTGCAGTCCGAATCCTGGATCGTATCGAGGACCGTATCGTGAATCCAATCCTAGATCGTATTGAGGACTGTAACAAGGACCGTATTGTGTATCGCATATGAATTCAGCATAAGTGTCAAATCTCAGCTGAAAAAAAAGATCTCATAAGAACCCCATCAAAAAAGGCCATCGAAAATAACAGGATTGCCATTGCAGAAACCCTTGAATTCAACCCCATTCTGAAGATCTAAAGAGATCCCCGCATGGAAGAATTTTTTCATTGATCTTCATTTTTTCATTGGGATCCCTTAATGCAGTCAACCCATGGATCATATCAAGGACCTAAAATTCACAACAACGTAGAGTGAAGGGTATAATATGATCAACATTAACTTTAATTTCATATCTGTATATGTATCGTCTACTAATTAACATATTCGATGCATCTTTTGGACAGTTATGGTGGGAGGTTTTGGTATGGTTGGATCACTTGAATTTTCTACAAATAAAAAGAGATGAGCCTTTTCTTATTAAACTTCATGAATAGAGAGATGGAAGTGTTGCAATACGGAGGTGCAGTGTTGTATCGTATCAGGGACCATATCGTGGACCATATTGGGTACCATATAGTGTACCATATCGGGGATCGTATTGTGGACCATACCGTGGACCATATCTTAGACCATATCATCAATTGGATTGGAAATTCACAACAACACCTTTTTTTAACTTCTGGGTTATGATTTGTCAAATTGTTTCACATACAGATGTGGACTAATAAGTGGATTTAATTAATATTCAAAATGATTTTTGGTTATTAATTTTTAAGAAGTGTTTTTACTTTTCTAGTTCAAGGGGGAGCACGTTTTTTGCTATTTTTAAAAGGCTAAAAATCTTGTTAAAAAAGTCAAATTTTGAAAGATTTGATTGTAACCTTGAAGCTCATAAGTTGAGAAGAGTCTAGTGAAATACTCTCTCAAATTTATTTTCCAATGAGACTTTTAAAGGGTCAAAGGCAAGCCCTTAAAAGTGCCCTTTTTGTGTGGATTGTGTACTCTTTCTTTATGGTGCCTTGTCTCTCTCTTTTTTGGTGTTTTGAGGATTATTTAGTGTGGTGGTGTGATCATTAACTTGCAATTTATGCAATAATGCAATCTACCATCATTTCTAAATTAACCAATCTATTCATAGAATCAGATAAGTCAGATGGATCCGAGAATTACAAATCTTGGAGTCGACACCTGCAGAACACTATGATTTATAATGAATTTTGGTGGGATATTTGTGATGGTGATATTGCTCCAACTAAGCTAGTCGATGTTGCTTCTTTAGCAAAATGGCATTTGAAAGATGAAAAATCACTTGCTTTACTATGCTCTTCTATAACTGAACACATGTTTGTACATATTGAGAATTCCAAAGATGCATGGTCTGCTTGGAATCTATTCAAGAAGATTTTTGATACTCATGTTGCATCTCAAAGAGTTTATCTACAAATGAAATTGCTTAAACAAATATTAGAAAATAATGGTGATGTATTAAAATACATTTCAAGGATTGAGAACATTCATCAGGAAATCATCAAAGATGGTTTTCCTAAACTTGAAGATAGTGTTTTGGTCTCCATTATGATAAATGGCTTACCTCAATCTTATAAGAATTTTATTGAGACTTTGCAAATAATTGATAAGTTATCAACTATGACCTTTGATTCACTTAGTGAATTACTAGCTCAAAATAGTAAATCTTTTTGAAAACAAAAAAAATCAGGAGAAGATCTTCTATTCACTAAAGTTGAAATATCTAAAGGAAGAGGTAAACAAATTTTTGGAAATTTTCAAAATCAATCTTCTAATTGGGGTCATGGCAGAGGTCGTAGTCAAGGTAGAGGTCGTAGCAATTTTATTCAACAAAATTTTCAAAGTAATCCTCCCAATAATAATGCACAGTCAGGAAGAGGCAGAAATTTCAGTCAAGTGAGATGTAATAGATGTTTAAAGATGGGGCATTATGAATCAAATTTTCTTACAAGAAATGATCAATTGCCAAAGTTTAAGCATACATCAAATTCAAATTCTCAATAATCAGTTCAATATGCAGAGGATCAAGATTACTAGGATGACCAATATGAATATGTTTTCGCAGCAGTTCAACGAGAAGATTCATTTGAAAATTATTGGATATTGGACACAGGGGCTACTCAACATATGACTTACCGTAGAGATTATTTTTGGAATTATAAAGATGTTCAACTAAATCCCATCTATTTGGATGATGATCCAACTCATATACCTCAAGGAAAAGATTCATTTAAAGTATTTCTCCCTGGAATTGGTGAAAAATGGATTTCAAATGTTTGGTATGTACCAACTTTTAAGAAAAAAATGTTATCCTTAGTCACAATTCCACAAGTTGGACATCAATTAATCATGCAAGATGGTTTGGTCAATATTAAGTCAGATAAGGATAAATTGAAAACAATAATGATAGGATATGAAGATGGAAAATTTCTAAGAATGAAGGGAAAATTTATTCCAAGAAAGCATGATTTTGCAGCAACGGTGAGTTCTGAAATGTCTTCATTCAGATTATGGAATTTTTTATTTGGTCTCTTAAACATTGATAGTCTCTTGAAAGTTAAGTCCCAAGATTTGGTAAAGGGTTTTCCAACTTTCAAGAGAGAAAATTCTAAGTGTGAAGCTTGTAGTTTTGGCAAGCAAAAGAGAGAAGATTTTCCAACCAGCTCATGGCGAGCAACAAAGTATTTGGATATAATTCACAGTGATATATGTGGTCCAATGAGATATTCTTTTGGTGGATGTCGATACTTTATATTGTTCATTGATGACTACACTAGAATGAAATGGGTGTAATTTTTAAAGCCAAAGTATGAAGCTTTTGAAAAGTTTACAAATTTTCAGCACATGGTTGAAAATGCTACAAGAGAAAAGGTTGCATCTTTGAGAACATATAATAGAGGAGAATTCACTTCAATTGAATTCAATGATTATTGTCGATACAATGGAATTCATAAGAAACTAACAAATTCTTATACTCCACAACAGAATGGAGTTACCGAAAGGATTAATAGAACTCTCATGATCATGGAAAGATCTATGATGCAGTTTAAAGGGTTGAGCACAAAATATTGGGCTGAGGCATTCCATATTGTCGTTTATCTCAGAAATTGATCACCTACATAAGATTTAGATGGAAAAACACCTTATGAAGCTTGGTACAGTTTTAAACCCAAGGTAAATCATCTTAGATTTTTTCACTCAACATGTTATGCTTTAGTTCCTAAGGAAAAGAGGACTAACTTAGAAAACTGAAGTGTGAAGTGTACCTTCATTGGATACTTTGATGAAAACAAAGGGTGTAGGTTGCTTTCAGATAGAAAATTCATTTTTAGTAGAGATGTAATTTTTGATGAAATTGAAACTAAAATTTTTGATGAGATTAATCATCTCCTTAGTCATTTAGAGAAGACAAAAACTAAGGGTAAAGGTAAGTTGAACAAGTCAAAGAAAACATTTTTGTTTGAAAAATACTTTGTTTCTTTAGAAGACATCTCTTCATCAAAAATTTCTTTTGATTCATCTGATAATGAAAATACAAAATACTCCTCTGATATTGAATATTCAAAAGAATATTCTCCAACCTCAGATACTTCAGATGAAAGACGAGCCTCATTTTTTGAAATCCTCTTTTTAATAATAATGGTGATTCAGATCCATAATCCCCTCAACATAAGAAGCCAAAGTGGGTAGAACAACTTCTCAAAGATGTTCATTCAGATGAAATTAAAAAAATGGGAACCAGGGGATCTTCAATATCAGAAGCCAATTTTGCTCATGCTTCCACCGAACCTACTTCTTTTGTTGAAGAAGTTGGACATAAAGAATGGCAGGAAGAAATGATTAATTAATACGATTCAGTACTTGCAAATGGGACTTGGAACTTATTTGATTGTACACATGATGTTAAGCCCATTGGTTGTAAATGGGTTTATTGAGTAAAGTACAAGCCCAATGGTAAAATTGACAAGTACAAAGCAAGAATTGTTGCTAAAGGTTTTTCTCAATAGGAAGGAATTGATTATGAAGAAAATTATTCACCCACAACTAAATGGAATACTATCAGAATGGTTATCAATTTGGCTGCACATAATGGTTGGAAATTACATCAAATGGATGTCAAAAGTTCCTTCCTGAATGGAGATCTAAAGGAAGATATTTCCATGACTCAACCACAAGGATTTAAAGTAGAAGGACAAGAACATAAATTTTGCAAACTTGTGAAGTATTTATATGGCTTGAAACAAGATCCTCGAGCTTGGTATGCAAAAATGGTTGATTACCTATGAAAGGTGGGCTTTCAGGGAAGTGAATCAGATGATGCTTTGTATTTTAGAATGCAATATAAGAACATGTTGATACTTGTACTCTATGTTGGAATTGGTAAACACTACAATGTACAAGAAATTGGTTGGAAGTCTCATTTATTTGAAAAATAGTCAACCAGATTTGTAATATTCAGTCAATATACTTTCAAGGTTTATGCAGGAATCAAGGGAAAGTCATTGAAATTCAACAAAAAGGGTACTGAGATACATTCAAGGTACAAAATATTTTGGTCTTCTCTACAAAATAAACAAAAAATTTACACTTGTTGGATATTCATATGTTGATTTTGTAGGTGACATTGATGATAGAACATCCACTTCAGGGTATTTAATGAATATGGGTTCAACAATAGTATCTTGGAATTGTAAAAATCAGACAACAATTGATAATTGTTCAGCAGAGGCAGAGTACATATTATCTTGGAAAGCGACATGTGAGATTGTATGGCTATGCATAATTTTACAAGATCTTGGTGAATCTAAGAAACCACCAACTACTTTATTGATCGACAATCAGTTAGCAATAAAGATGGCCAAGAATCTAGTATTTCATTCAAAGACTAAACATGTTGACACCAAGTACCACTTCATCAGATTGCTCATCATCAAAGACATCATCAAGGCTCAGTTATGTCCATCTGAAGATCAAACTTCAGATGTTTTTACCAAACCTCTTGGTAGAATAAAGTTCACTAAGTTCAGAGATGAACTTGGTATTTGTAAAAATGAACTTTCAGATTAAAGGGGGGGTTGTTGGCCTCGTAATCCTAAAGTTCTATAGTATAAGTATTTTCTAGTTTAAATGTTTTTAGAAATTAGTTTATTCTAGTTTGTTAGGATAAGGACACCTAGCTTCTATGTAAAGAAAACCTATCATACTCATGCGATTCTGTGATTGGTTGTTCTCCTAGATTTTAGTTTAGAGTTGAGCTATATAAACAAGCTCCTTCTTCAAGTGAGGTTAAGGAGATTATGAGTCCTCACTTCTTATTGTAATAACTTTTTTCCTTATTAATAAAATTACGTGTCCGAGGACACTTTGTCAACAATTCCCAGTAAGTCTCCATTTGTTGTGGGTCATTTCACACAAAACACCCATCTTTTAAATTTTATGGGTTCCTAAAATCTTTTTCTTTTTTCCTTTTGCGCCTATATTCTACCCTACAAGACCTGCATCATTTCTTCGCTAAGACAACCCAAGATTGACTCAAATTTGTTTCGGAATCGTGTTCGTTGGAGTCCCTCATTCCACACATTAAATTAAACTCCGATCTTCACACTTTGATGACTTTGGTTCTTACATTGTTTTCCTTTCACGAATCCCCAAGGCTCATTATGACCTGTCAAACGACCACCTCCCCAAGTGGCATCCCAATATTGGACTTTTGACTTCATGTTTTATTGTTATCCAATGAGTTGTTTTTATTTATTTTGGGACATAACAACACTTCTAAAATATTGAAGGAATATTACCTTTGATACCATCCTCGTCAGGAGCCTTTTTGAGCCTCATCTTCTCGAACTCCAAAGATAAAACTTTGATGGCCTTTTGACCCTTCTCACATATGTATCCTGCACTTTCTCCTAGGTCAGAAGAATATTCTTTGATACTGTCTCTGTTTGATCCCAAGCATCTCCCCATCCTTCAAACCTTCGACAACTATTTTCAAAAATCTTATAAAGAACATATTTTAGCGTGCCTTTCTAAAAACAACAAATATTTTGTCGATACCTTTCCCTCGAGTTCTAGTTCTGCCCTCATCCTAATTTTCCTCGATGTCAATACCCTTACGGTTCTCACCTATTTTTCATATCACTATTTATTGGTTGATGTGCTAGGCCCACCCACTGGTCCAGGTATGAGGGAATATGCCTTCGATACCCTTCCCTTCGGAGTTCAAAAAAACTGCAATCTCTCATACTTTGAAGGACCCCGATAATGGTCTTATTCAAAGATATGGCTTAACACTACCCCCGATTCCTGAATCAATGCATCTATCAGTATTAATAAGCTTTAATGATAGATATGACATGCATTAACAATAAAATTTAAGACTGGATTTAGCAAGATCCTCGTAAACACCTGAGTTATGGCATACTCGTGATAGGTTTATGTGCATTGTTCATTGTAAGTTATAAAAACACCCTTTCAGACACCGCTTGCACCGTAAGTTTTTGAAAAATGATATTCAAAGTTTGTGATTCATATTGACTCCTTCCCTAACTGAAATCTCCTACTTATTGCTGCAATTGCTTGATTACGAGTAACCTTCTTTTTCTATCACTTAACCAATTTTTCATTATAACAGATAATGTGTTATACTCAAGATAATATGATACTCTTTTCAACGTGTTATTATAGGATAATTTGGTTATTCATCACGGTGATCCAGAACCCCAAAATCTATAAAATTTCGATGTACTTATAGGGTTCTACAGGCCAAAATCATCATCTCGACCAATCGAAACTCTGATGACTGACATTATTCCTCACACTTGCGAAGACCATTACCTCGACTTTGAATATATCTACATGATATTTGATTCCACATATTTTCCTGAAGATGGTGAAGTTTTAGAGGTGTACCAGAATATCCTAAAAAAGAGGTATCCACTTGGTAGCTGTCAGGCCACAACTATTCCCATATAACGAGGCAACACAATGTTTCCTCGGGAAATTTGGTGCTTCCACGATGAACATCATGAGAAAACAGGGAAAATGAGTAGCTTCTCTCATACCAAAAGACATTAGCTCCATATACCACCTTCCCGCTCCCACTTTCTCATTGAACGAACCTTTCTTAAAAGGGTTCACCCAATCAATCAAAGGACCGAAAAAATAGATGAAACACTGGTGGGTGGATGAAGATGAAACCCTCAAACAAAGTCATAAATTGGTCCCTACCCATAGGATTAAAACTCCATACAAGTTGTTGGTGGCCATGCTCTGTCACTTATATGGGGAATAAAAGAGTACGCATTTCCAAATTGACTGGTTACCTTTGGCACATGTCGTCGTTATACGTGAAAAATATTCGACTAGGAAGATATCCTAGCCTTTAACATATGCATGCATGCAAAGAATCTCTCAGGTATGAAGAAACCATGTTTTTATATGTCTGTGTATATGATCGATGCCATTTGTTCCTCGGTACATTTTCTTGAACTGGGATGGAATTAGGACCGAATTTAACCTCCTATTTAATTTATTACTCTCAATTATGAAGCGTAAATTAAAAAACAAAAATTATGATATTTGCAATTTATTTCTTGCCCCTCTCTATTTCATCCTTTTCGGTTTGCCCAGAAAAAAGAGCTCCTTTGAGGCTAGAAATGGGATGAAAGGGGTGGTCGATTGTTTCTTCTATAAGTACTACTCATTTATCAGGGTTTATGGGACCATCGAAGCCCCAATTATCTTTCCATATTTCATCCCAGATCGTTTATTAATGAGGGAAATAGCATACCAAACGATGGGTTCTTGCATCCCCGCACTTTTTCAAACCAGTAGTAAAATACTGTGGCCAATATTCCCTCTTCACATTGGAATTTATTCTATTTCCAATGCTCAACATGCAAGGAAGGAAGTTGAGACCTTACAGGAGTTAATATTATGCTTGGGAGAGCCTAAAGGCCATGATCCTCACTATTTGGATATCATTCATGTCAGGTTTTTTGGCCTCACTCATTCAAATATCCATGTTGTTGATTTTGAGGAGGATAAGTTTAAAGGAGTACTCTCGTATGATGAATTCCTACACCAGTTTCCTCATAACGCTACAAAGTGAGAGATTGAACTTGAGAAAGAATAATTCAAGAGGGAAAATTTAACCCAATTCCATAAGTTGTTTCATCAAGAAAAAGATACAGGAAACGCCAAAGAAGAGGAGAATACCAAAAAAAGAAAAAAAAAATTGAACAAAAAAGGCTCCAAGCTCAACAAGATTATCAAAGAAGACAGACTAAGGAGAAGAACAAGATAGAACATGAGGGCATGGCACATCGGGATTCTCTAAAAAAGAAGAAAGAATAAGAAGATAAAAGGTTAGAAGAGGAAGAGGAATCCAAGAGGATAGTTAATGAAGCACAAGCCAAGAAACTGGTTGAAGAGGAAAAGGTGAAACTATTGGCTGATGAGGCTGAATCAAAGAAGAAAGTTGATGATATTTTGAAGAAAAATTCAAAACAGACACTCAACACTCCATCGACATCGAACCTATGTATTCTGAACATACCTCCTTTGGAGTACACCTCCATAAGTTCCATACCAAGAGATTCCTCCCTCTCTTCCCAAGCCCTCAATTTTGAAGGTTTTGTAGTCGTTATTGGAGACTACTACTTCGACAACAGAACTAGAAGAATCAAGAAGAGATCGGCGAAAATAAAGAGAGGGGAATATACAAAGTCAAAGTCACATGTAGGGAGGATATTAGAGTGGAAGGTAGGGCCCGATCTAGAAGACAACATGGTCCAAGAAGCTTCATCACTCAACGCCTTTGCAGAATTAAATGCCTCCTCTACTCTGGAGGTAACTAATACCCTAAATATTTCCAGGAACCATGTAGTCTAGTTGGAAACATAGTTGAAAGGTGTAAAAGACCAATTCTCCATAGATATCCAGGAAGTTGTCAAAGTAGCTAAAGGTCTAAATTCAGGTAAGATCAATGGTTCCCTATGGGCATAAAGAGACCACTTGAACAAAGAATTTGAAAAGAATATGAAAATCCTATGGGACACCCACATGAATGAGTTAGAGGTCGAAAGACATAAACTCAATACCTCCCTAGAAAATACTAGAGCCTCAGCATGAACCGTGGAGTCCATCAAGGCACAAGTGTTGGTTGCCAGCAAAAAATTAGTGAAGGAAAGGAATGAACTCCTTGATCTGTTGATCAATATACATGTGGAGAGACAGGAACAACTTAGTTTGTAGAACAATTTGATAGAGACTCAAGGAAGGTATCAGGAAGTGAGTGAGGCCTTTGAGGATATGGTTAATTGGTAGGACATGCACCAAAATCCACCTACCTCTCTACCAGTATATTCGAAAAGAGAAAGACTCAGATATTGAATTCTCTTCGACACCAACAAACCTCTCTTCATGAGTGTCTGCTCCACACAAGGAGTAGTTGTTGACACATGTGCACAACTGTGGAAAGATGCAAATGAGATCGTCACAGAGGTAGGGGTACAACCACTACAGTCTATAGATGAAATGACTTATGCCAAAAACAGGGTGGTTGAAGTGGAAGATCCAAATAAATCTAGCGAGGTGAGAATTCAGGATCTAATGTTATTTGAAGAAAAATCAATTGAAGAAGATTTGTTGTTTATGTTGATGTTTTGGTAGATGTGGGAGGTATTAAACTCCACGTGTAACCTATGACTTAGAATAGAATATTACAGAAGCAAGTGAACCATTAAAAATATGTGTGGAAACCCTAGAAGATAAGTCAACCTAGCAGAATAAATAATATTATAATATTATCTTCCAAAAATATAAGTCGGCTCCACAGGAAAAAGATAAACATGAAATATAATTACCAAAACTTCAGGTCGGTCAAGCTAGAAAATTCACTGAATATATTAATATAAATAGATGATGTTTTATCTCATTTGTACACCCATTTAGCTCCCAAGTATTTTGGAGAGTTGCAGTTGTAGCTACAAGGAGGAATAAGGGCACATGGTCATCTCTTGGTCTTGGTCTCTCTCTTGGTGATTTTCTTGGTGATATTCTAGGTGATATTCTTGCTAAGTATGGTGGAAGTTTGAGAGAGGGAGTAGTGCAGTTGCAGCTACTACAGTTGTGTATGGTACTTGTTCTATGGATATGGAGACTCTCTCTCTTGTGCGCTACCCTTCACTAGTACATAATGGAAAAAATGTGACGTTATGGACAAAATTGGCCATATTGTCGAAAAATAGAGGAAATTTTAATTTTTTTCTCCATATTACCCGATAACGTCGCTCTTGTGACATAGTAATAAAAATGTCTCTTTTGCAATGAAGTTCAGAGAACGTCTCTCTTGCGACGACGTAAAATTTTCGTCTCACTTGCGACGTTGGTGAAATATTTGTCGCACTTGCGACATTGTGGACACTAGGTTTTCCCCACCCCAACGGTCACCTAGTATTTGACCAAGTCAACTTTGACTTGGTCAACTATCATTGGAATTGTGAAGTTATAAAATCTATAAATATGTTGCATTTTATGGATGTTGTGACAAGTTTTCTATAATAACAACAGTTCAAAAAGGGTATAAGTTAGTCTTCTTGGCGAAAAAAAAAAAACATGTATTTTTTTCAGTATATGTCTATGGGGAAGAATGTCAAAAAACATTAGAGGTGGGAAAAACATAAAAGAGGGTGAAAAGGGTGACGGTAAATGTTATTTATCTTGCAAAATTGTTTTTACTAGACGTCTCAAAAGAGTTTTAATAGCAACAGCTAAAAAACATTGTAGAAAATATGGGCACATGGATGGGGGATCAAATGAATATCGTCCCATGGTAATTAGCTATATATATCTTCATTATCTATTTTAATATTTATTGTATTCTCAAAATTTTATATTGTTTTATACATGCACTAATTTTTCATGATTGTTTGTAATTATAAAGTTATATTTGCCCCCTAACTTTATGCACAAAGCACCAAGTAGTAGCATAAATGATGTTGTACAAGATGAAGAACTTGAAGCAGATAATGAAGATCAAGTTAATGATCCCATGGAAGTAGATGACAATAATAACATAGTTCAAGATGATGGGACAAATCAAATGATCCAAGCCTTATTCGGTCATCCAGATGAGGATCATGGGGACAGTAGTGATGGTATTTATGATGAACCTCTGATTGAAAAGGAAAATAAACAACTTTATAAAGGTTCAAGAGAAAATATTATCTCCACTACGTTATTGTTGGTGAACTTAAAGGTTACAAATCATTTATCGAACACTTGTATGACACAAATCCTAAGGTATGTAATATGTTTCATCACATATACATAAAGCTTGACTTTTCCCCTTTGTTTTTAGTGTTAATTAATATGTAAAATAAAAATGCAATATTTACAATTACTATTCTTTACATTAACTATTTATTTTTTATGTTTTAGATTGTTAGGTGAATTTTTGTTACCCTCATCAAATATTTTACCTCGCACATATCAAGATTTACATGCCATTATGAAATACATTGGAATGGAGTATCAAAGTATAGATGCATGTCTTGGTGATCATATTATATATTATGGACAAATGTGTCGAAGAAAATGCTCGGTGTTTGGTATCAGTAGATATCGAACTGATCAAGTAACAAAAATGGTCCCTCGAAAGGTTCTTCGACATATTCCCATAATTCCACGTTTGCATCAACTGTTAAGGTGCCAAAGCATAGCACAATTTATGAATTACCATGCACGAAAGAGAATTGAAGATGGCGTTCTTCGAATGCCTGTAGATGGTTATGAATTTAAGGAAATTGTTGCAAAATGGCCAGAATTTACAGATGAACCTTGTAATGTTAGGATTTCATTGGAAACTAACGGTGTTAATCCATTTGGAGAGATTTGGTCTATTTATTTAGTGTGGCCTATTTTTGTTATCAACAATAACATTCCTCCTTGGATGTCAATAAAGAGGGAGCACATAATTTTGACAATGATTATTCCAGGTATTTGTTTACATTAATTTTTCAAATGTAAATTTTTCATTTTTTCTCTTTTTTTGCATAACATATTTTATTTATTTATTTATGTACATATACACACCATGGTAGTAATTCCGTGTAATTTCAAAAAACTAGGTAAGTACCAAGTTAAAGATATGAATGTGTATATCGAGCCCCTTATCAACGAGCTACTAAAGTTATGGGAGGGCATCACTATGTATGACATCTGTAAACCAATTGGGTAGAAGAGATTTCAATGTCGTGGAATACTTTTATGGACAATTCATGATGCCCCAGGACTAACACATTTTTTGTGGTATGTAACGTTCCATATTGCATGCTTGAATAATATATAATTAATTAAATATATCATGCATGTTGTTTAAATAATCATTGTATATACTAATAATTCACATTAATCTGTCTATTGTAGGTCTTCAAACAAAGGGTAAATTTGCATGTCCAGTTTTTGGTCCTAAGATGAAATCTGTTTGGTCAAAATTTTTAGGAAAGGAGGTGTTTTATGAGTATAGACACTTCCTCTCTAAGAACCATAAGTATCGTACTACTCAAAAAGATCTTTTCAATGGGAAACAAGAGACTGGAATAAAACCAAAAAGAATGACACCTCACCCGTGGAAGTTGGCATATGACAAAATTAATCCTTGAGGTACGATTTTTGTTTATGTATCATAAATGGACTCATGTTTTGAAATTTTATTTTAATTATTCAATTTATTTTACCGCATTTGATAAATAGTGTTCTTATTTTTTTTATGCTTCATCAATGTCGGCGTCGTGAAGGTAGTAATAATGGGCTTCCATGAGAAATAAAATGTTATCCCACTCAATTCATGAGGTTTCCTTACTATGAGGAACTAAAATAGTTCATTTATTTGATACAATGCATATCGGGAAGAATGTGACAGAAATATTATGGTGAATCATAGATGGCAGGAGGGATAAAGAAAAAATTGTCAAAATTTGTAATGATATTCGGGAAGCCAATCATGCAATGCAAAGTGTGATGTGATCAAATAATGATGGAGACCAAAATAACCTTCCATGGTTATTAACAGATCAACAAAGCAATGATGTAAAAGAGGTCATTCAAAAAACTAAATTTCCCACAGGTTTTTGCTCAAACATAAAGAATATCTTAACGAAGAAAGGTGAATTTGGTGGGGTAAAAACACATGATTGGTATACCTTCATTAATGTAATTAATCATTTTAGTATTCATATTTATATGTTGGTCGTATACATTTTTTGATATTTTTATTTGTTTTGTCTAGTTTTGAACAAGTAACGATTCATTTTTATTGTTACAGTATGTTCTACCTCTATCTCTCCTAAACGACTTTGAAAACAACATCAAACAAGTTATATATGATATTGAAAAATACACGAAGTAAGTAGCTGCAATATATATGCAAAAAAAAAAAATCAATTTGTTTTTGTACTTAATGACATGTGTTTTACTTGTAATGTAATATGTATTATGTTTTGTTGAAACATGTTATTTTCTTGTGTCATGATTTGTAGATGGTTGTCATTGAAATAAATCCATGAAGATGATATAAAGTATTGGAAGAGAGAAATTCCTCAGCTAATGTGTGAAATGCAGAAGTATCTACCTCCATTTTCCAATGCACAAGAACATTACCTCATACACCAAGTTGAGGAGATTGAAATGTGTGAACCTGTACACACAAGGTCAATGTGGATGGTGGAGAGGCACTTGAAATCATTGAAGGCTTTGGTTAGACAAAGAGAACGTCCTGAGGGTTCTATGGTGGAGGGATATATGGTATATGAATACATGGTGTATATTAGTCAGTATCTTCCTAAATTAGTAGCGCAAGCTATGCATGTGGTGGATTGCATTTGGGATGTGAAATCCATCAAAAAATTTGAAAGGGAACAGTTGTTGGGGAAAGGTGCAATGAAGAATGTGAGAGGTAATTAAATTGTGGATGTTTTTAATAAACATATTTTTTTGTTTTTTTGTGTATACGATCATACTCATTTAATATGTATTCTTTCATCATTTATTAATATTTACCATGGTTATAACTAATATTTAATATTGGTGAATTGTGATTTTTTGATCGGTCAGTTACTTAAGATTGGGATGCACTATATTTATACATTGCAAACAATCTTGATTGGATGAAGGTATGGATTGATAGACATAAACAACATCATGGTGGTAGGTTATCATGGAAAGAACTGTCTGAATTGGTTATAGAAGCTCGTCATAATGGAGATTCTGATGTTATGCAGAAGGAAACAGATTTAGCATATTGTTTGAAAGATGGAAAGGAAATAAAATTCACCCATTTTATTCAGTTATTTTATTTTATATTAATTTAACTGTAGGTGTGTTTTTTTCATATTATAATTTCCAAGTTATATAAATTTGTTTATTATTAATTGACAATGCATATTTTACATGTCTGTCATATTGCAGTTGAAAAACCACAAGGCTATGTGGTGCAATGGTTGTAAATTTCACATCAAACAGTTGGATGAAACCAGAAAAACTTTTGATATTGGGATAACTGCAGTATTCCAGGTCACTAATGTTTCCTCTAGGAGTGAAAGATGTCCTCGAGAATCTGAAAATAGATACTATGGGTTTTTGAAAGATATAATTGAGTGTGACTTTAATTCCTAAATTAGTTGTGTTCGATGTCAAATGGTATAGGTTATGAATTCATGAACATGATGAGGAAAGAACCGTTATTCAACATGCCAATGGATTTTCGATGATTAAAACAACAGTTTTTGAAAAAGCAAATGATTGTTATGTTTTTCCAAGTCAATGTGAAAAAGTATTTTACTCAAAGGTTCTAGGTAACATGGATTGGTAATTTGTTGTTAGATATGATCCAAGAGGAAGGACAATAAAGTATATTGTAGACGAAGAAGATGATGCAGATCTAGATTAGGAAGAATATGGGTCGACAGATGAAGAAGACGAAGAAGATGAACCAGGTGTAGGAGACAATGTGCCAGTTCTTGATGATGATATCGATGAAGATATGCTTGAAAATGACATTGATGATGATGATGATATCATCAATCCTTTCAACATTGTTTCTAAATCATATGTTGATACATATGTCGAGTTGGATGATCAAGAAGAAGATACAGAAGAAGGATGATACAAATGGTGCGTTGGTCGATGAGGTATGTAACTAGATATTTTAATTTGTATGAATTATTCTCTTTAAATATATTTTTATGTGGGTTAATTACATGTTTTTAAGTTTTATTTCATTTTTGTTTTGGTAGTTTCTATGCATGATTACTATGTTTCTTTTGTTTCCATTCTATTTTATAGATTGGGTATTGGGGAATTGAGAGCGATGTGAAGGGGGAGGGGCCATATGAGCTTCCACCTTCACGTGGTTGGCCTTGTTTAGTAGAGAATAAATTATTCTCAAAACCAAGATAATTTCTTTCATTCATATTTATAATCAAATATCACTCACATACCCACTCTATATATCGTCTCATCTCATCCTCGTTTCGTTTTAATTTTCTCGATCGAATTTTAAAGGAAACAACTATTAAAAAACATTGTACTAGGGCTAGAGTACATGATGGGCAACAATGACCTGTGAATGGGGCCAACATTGAATTTTTTTCAAAATGTTTCTTTATGCACCGAAATTTGACATTGATAGTTTGTTCACATTGGAGATGCACCGAAATTTGACATGGATAGTTTGTTCCATGTCAAATTTCAAGATAGTTCCGACAACAATTCTATAGAATGGAATGACAAACATTGACAATGAGACGTGCATAATGAATGTTGATGAAAATGTAGATGATCTCAAATATTATGTGGGGACATCATACATCCTTGAGTCTTGAAACCCTCCCATACTATCAAGGCATGTGTCTAGTCTAACCATGTCAAATTTTGGCGCATACAAGAACATATTGAAGAAATTTCAACGTTGACCCCATTCACTTCTCACTATGTGGGGTCAGTGCATGACATTTCTGGTGGGTGAATTGGAAGTTCCATGACATTTCAAGAGAGTTCCAACAAATATTATACATATGGAAATGACGAATGATGACAATGAGACATCCATTATGAACGTTGATGAAAACATGGATGATCTCAAATATTATGTGGGGACATCAGACATACTTGATTCTTGAAACCCTCCCATACCGTCAGGGAATGTTTCTAATCTAACCATGTCGAATTTCGACGCATACATGCATAGTTTGAAGAAATTTCAACGTTGGCCCCATTCACTGCTCATTGTGCGAGGTCGATGCAAGATGAAATTGGTGATGGGTGTATTGGAAGTGCCATGACATTTAAAGAGAGTTACAACAAATATTATATAGATGGAAATAACGAATGATGACAATGAGACATCCATTATATTGAACGTTGATGCAAACATGGATCATCTCAAATAATATGTGGGGACATCAAACATCCTTAAGTCTGGAAACCCTCCCATACCATCAAGGAAACTATCTAGTCTAACCATGTCAAATTTCAACGCATACAAGAACTTATTGAAAACATTTCAACATTGGCCCCATTCACTGCTCACTATGCGGGTTCGGTGGAAGAAATTTGTGATGGGTGTATTGTAAGTTCCATGTCAAATTTCAAGACAGTGCTGACAACGATTCTATAGAAGGGAATGATGAATGATGAAAATGAGAGGTTCATGATGAACGTTGATGAAAATGTGGACGATCTCAAAGATTATGTGGGGACATCATTCATCCTTGAGTCTTGAAACCCTCACATACCATCAAGGCATGTGTCTAGTCTAACCATGTCAAATTTTGATGCATACATGCACATATTGAAGAAATTTCAACGTTGGCCCCATTCACTGCTCACTATGCGGGGTCAATGCATGACATTTGTGGTGGGTGAATTGGAAGTTCCATGACATTTCAAGAGAGTTCCAACAAAGATTTTATAGATGGAAACAACGAATGATGACAATGAGATGCCCATTATGAACGTTGTTGCAAACATGGACGATCTCAAAGATTATGTGGGGACATCATAAATCCTTGAGTCTTGAAACCCTCTCATACTGTCAAGGCATGTTTCTAGTCTAACCATGTCGAATTTTGAAGCATACATGCACAGTTTGAAGAAGTTTCAAAGTTGTCCCCATTCACTTCTCACTGTGTGAGGTCGATGCAAGATGACATTGGTGATGGGTGTATTGGAAGTGCCATGACATTTCAAGAGAGTTCCAACAAAGATTATATAGATGGAAATAATGAATGATGACAATGAGACATCCATTATATTGAACGTTGATGCAAACAAGGACGATCTCAAATATTATGTGGGGACATCAAACATCCTTAAGTCTAGAAACCCTCTCATACCATCAAGGCAACTATCTAGTCTAACCATGTCAAATTTCAATGCATATGGGAACAAATTGAAAAAATTTCAACATTGGCCCCATTCACTTCTCACTGTGCGGGTTTAGTGGAAGAAATTTGTGCTGGGTGTATTGGAAGTTCCATGTCAAATTTCAAGATAGTTCTGACAACGATTATATAGAAGGGAATGATGAATGATGACAATGAGAGGTGTGTGATGAACATTGATGAAAATGTGGATGATCTCAAAGATTATGTGGGGACATCATACATCCTTGATTCTTGAAACCCTCCCATACCGTCAAGGCATGTGTCTAGTCTAACCATGTCAAATTTTGATGCATACAGGCACATATTGAAGAAATTTCAACGTTGGCCCGATTCATTGTTCACTATGCGGGGTCGGTGCATGACATTTGTGGTCTGTGAATTGAAGCTTCTATGACATCAACTTGACTTGGTAATTCAATAATAAAACAAAGTGCTGAAAATACACTTTAACCAAGAGAATCAACAATAGAGCCACTTGAGTTAATGAATTCAATTTGTTGATGGTTCATCCATTGGGGTTGCAAGCTAGGAATCAAACCTACTATAAATTGGCATTAGCAAGAGGAAAGGAATTATGATTATGTTCAAAATTATCCAGTTTGTGTTGCTAGTGTTACCCCTCATTTTACATGAAGCATACACTAGTATTTTTTCACTACTCTTGTGATTTTCATCACAAAGGTAGGTTTACAAGTTGATCTTTGGATGGCCTAGGGGTTGTGATTGCATTTGATGAGACTGTTAATGATGTAGTCATGGATGGATATATGATGTTGATGCTCTAGTTATATTGGTAATTTCTTTCCTTTCATACTAGTATACTTGGTTGTGGAGTCCCTTATATGATCATTATTGGATGGTTGATGATACATGTTGATGTATGAATCCCTTGATGGAACACCCTATCAATTTTTGGCTAAGCTAATATTGTATTGGCATCTTTGTTTGCTTGGAATTATCCCCTTGATATCACTTGATTTCACATTCATTTAGGTTGATATCGTCTAGCATGGTGTGATGTTCATGAGGTGAATTCCCTTGCTCATGTTGAGGATTCATACACATATTATGGTTTTTTATGACATGTATTACACCCTCATGTTGATCGTTTCCCTCTTCTACATATTTTTATGCCCTATTACTTGGTGGAGGAGCCTTCCATGGAATTCCCTTGCCTTGTGGGCTGATTTCACACTTGTTTAGGTGAAATTTGGATATTACTCATCATCCCATGTGGAGCGCTCACCCTCCTTGCAAACATGTTAAGGGATGGTATTATTTACATGTTAAGGGATGGTATTATTTATTGATTGATGAGGGGCCACCCCTTTCTTTATGGATTTAGTTTATCATTGAAGGCATTTCACATGTTTTCTTCATATATAATTCGATGCCTTATTTCATGGATCCACTTGCTTGGAACTTGTTTTAAGGAAGACATCCACCATTTGAGGCCATTCTGCACTTTTCCATGCTTTGTTTGATGGGATGTTTCTCTTGAAGGTCTCACACTTTCTATCATTGGAGGTTTGAATTAATTCAAACTTATAGTTTGTGGAGATGTCCACCTTTAGATTTACATTTCATATCTTTTATTTCTTGTTGATGGGACATCTCACATTGGGATCAAGAGGTTTCATGGTTTTATGTCCTAGATCATGAAGGAATATTCCCACTTAAGGATGTTGCTTGCACTTATGTTTATGCTTATTATTGAGGACACCCACCTATATTGGAGCCTTATTGCACTTTCCAACTCACCTTGCATTGTGTTTGGGAGCCCTACCTCCATCTCGTCCTCTTGCCTAGTGCTCCCTTATGTGGCCACTTCTCTGCCTTTCATGGGGGTGGGTGCACCTCTTGCCAACTTGCCTTGCGTTGCATTTGGGTGCTTTGCCTAGTTTTTTTACGATTCCTCTTATGGGCGCCACTCTTGCCAACTCGCCTTGCCTTGCCTTTTTTTTGTTACGATTCCTCATGTGGCCTCCCCTCTTTCCAAGTTTCCTTGCATTGCATTTGGGTGCCCTATCTCCTTTTCGTTATGATTCCTCATATGAGAACCCCTCTTGAAAACTCACCTTGTGGTGTGTTTGGGTGCCCAGCCTTGCCCAGGTCGTCTTGAAAAAGTTAATTCGAAGCCAAAATTGCTCCTTATATGGCATCTGGCTCATCTTCTTGCCTATTTCTCCCTTCTGTGGCTCTTTCCGTGCCTTTCATGTGGGTGGGAGCACCTCTTACCAACTTTCCTTGCGTTTCATTTGGGCACTCTCCCTCATTTTTGTTATGTTTCCTCTTATGGGCAACCCTCTTGCCAACTCGCCTTGCCTTGCCTTTGGGAACCCTGCCTTGTTTTCATTACGATTCCTCATGTGGGTGCCCCTCTTGCAAACTCACCTTGCATTGTGTTTGGGCGTTGTAATGTCCCCCACCTCTTAGAGAGGTGATGTGGAGACTCAGTGGCCTGGGCACCCCCACTAGGTCATAGTCTTACACTGAAGGGGGAAGTCAAGGAGGCTAAAGTTATATTTTTAAGTTGACTTAAGAAAGGAAAAAGGGATTAAGGGTAAAAGATAACTCAACAGAAGAATAGAAGATTAACCCTGGGAGTTAACC
>SNQJ01S0023096.1:0-27855 GCA_010110895.2 Picea sitchensis
TTTTTCAAGTTTAAAGAAATGTTTTCGTGTATGATATTTATATTTTGTATCTTTTCATTTGAGAATATCATCTTTTTCTCACTTCCACAACCCTTTGAGAAAAAACAACCATTACAACAAATGCTCAATAAAATGAATGAGACCTATTTTTGTTGGACAAAAAACACACAATAGTCTAGGACTTTAGGGGCTTGGTGTAGGTTTGGAGAACTAATTCTCCAAACCCACAACATTGAAACTAGGACTTTTAAAGAGTGAAGAATACATTAGTAATGAAAAGTACTTGTTATAAAAGCATGTCTCACACGTGCTTCAAGCATGAGGTCAATCTAGGAAAGTATAGATATTATCCCCTCTTTCTTGTTTGGTGGACTATGTATGATAGCCCGAACTTTAGTAGAATTGGAAAGTCGTCAGGGTGACACCAATTCCTTAGAGTTTTGGGTATAGGATGAAGTCTTTTATTTCCTACCCTTACACATACACCTAACTCATGACTATTATGTTTGACTACCGATCATGAAGTGGTAGCCATAGTTGTTTTTCCCAAGTTTCACACAAGTGACTATCAGTGGGAAGTTCTTGGTGTACCTGAGGTAGATGCACAACATCCACCTCATCTCCCCTATATGGTGCCTATATTGATGTGGGTACTTCCACCTTGAATGATAGCTGCATGAGGGTTACCATAACTATCTATTGCACATTACTTGGACTTGGGATATCATCATCTTAGGTTGACTTTCGGGAGGATATTTTTTACTCTTTACTAGTTGAACTTGAGACTTAATCACCTTGTGTTGACATTTGGAAGGGTTTTCTTGATTGGATGAATCTTAGGGAGTCTTGTATAGGTGTGTGTTGACTGTAATGTTTTGACCCCATAAAGAACCTTAGATATTTTCTATTTTTTAAATCAAAGATTATGGAAATATTTCCTACATATCAACCAAGGGACCTAATCAAAATTATATCCATATGATAACACAATTGGCTATCGACTCAATCTCTCTACAGATCAACACATGCAAGGTTTGAGGCTATGGAATGGGTAGGAGATATGGTCGATGGCATGAAGAGCCCCATGTCATCCTAACCTATGTGTACACCTACACTAATATAGCACTTTTACTATAAGCATGGGAAATGTAAATGGATAAAACAAAATGTGTTAAAAAAATAACAAGAAGAAAAAGAAAATGTGTATTAAAAAATTAAAAACATACGATACTAATCCTCAAATGTTAATGGAAAAAAAAGGACAAAAGAGGAGAAGCATGGTGTACTTGAGGAAGATGAATATTTGGGGATGCTTGGCCTTCCAACTTTAATCCCCAACTATGCTAGTCTCCATAAAAAAGGAATATGGGTTCCTAAGCTGAGTTTGAGAGGGTTTGCTACCCAAATTCCCATGTGAGGACTGAGAATGGGCTAAAGAGACCAAGAGTGATATAACTTACACATTGTGGACAATTAAAGGACATGGTCAAAGCAATTTTTTTTTTTCTAGAATAAATATTATGTTTTTGTATGATGAATCTCTCTATATTTTGTTTTATTTTAAATGATTACCTAATTTTGTTGGTAAGGAAAATTCATTCCCAATAATTGGTTGAGGATTTTCTTTCAAATTTACATTCCTCTTAAGTTATTAAAGAATCCCAATATTTCTTTATACTTCTCCGTCTCTTTATTTATGAGATAAAAACCTATGGTTGTAGTTAATTGATTATTACACTATTCGAATGTTGATTTTCTAGAATAAATATTATGTTTTTGTATAATAAATCTCTCTATATTTTGTTTTATTTTCTATATATGAGTTTTAAATGATTACCTAATTTTTTTTTGGTAAGGAGAATTCATTCCCAATAATTGGTTGAGGATTTTCTTTCAAATTTACATTCCTCTTAAGTAATTAAAGAATCCTAATATTTCTCTATCCTAATATTTACATTCCCATGACTATACATAGGCCGTTTTAGCTTCCTTGAAGTCCGTATATTTGTATGTAATCATTTTATAAGTTTAAATGTCCACACCTTGGCACACTTCCTCCTACTCCGTGGGGTCACACGACTTGCTACATGGGTGTGTGATTCCATTTGGACATATGCTAAACAATTTGGAAAGTAGATGATTGGTAATTTGTGCCACTTAATCAAAACTTGAATTATTTAATTTATGTTCCCTTAATGATTTAGCGTTAGCGAATTTTTGTTGTTCTAAATATTTCTTAACAATTTGGCATTAGTAAATCACCTTGGTATGGATGTATCACTCTTAAATGACTTGCCTTAAAATGTGTTTGTCTCATTCACCACCTTTTAATAAATCCATTTCTCACATGATTATTAACTTTCATCTTATACATATTCTAATGAGAGTGGTAATGTCATGATACATCTTGGATTGTTGTTTAAGTGTAAGGAAGTGGTGATATAATTATGCTTATTAGATTGGAATTTAAGTGAATAGTGAATGGGATGTAGTGGAATTTCTAGTTGAAGCTTTTGTAAATGTCCACGATAAAGAACAATGTTGGTTTATTGAGTTTTGGTTGTTGTGTTCTACATAACAAGACATTCTTAGTACAAGTTTTAAGAGAATTCCATATTACTTCTTAGCAATTATTTATGTTTTTTTTAGCATATATGATATGTGACTACCATCTACGAATCATATGGTATTAGATTCCAAGATTGAAGTATACTTGGTGAGACCTATACACGACTTGTATGCTAAACATTGGTGATGACTACAAGAGAAATGGACGAGAATTGTTTCCATACTTTAAGAGAAACAAAGGATAAATATGGCAGGGGATCATCATGAAGAATATAAAGAAGAAGATTGCATGCTTGCAATGAAGGATCTCAGATTGCATTCTTTCCTCCACGAACGATGATGTTTATGCAATGAAATTCCCAATAAATGTTTCAAAACAATAGTTATCAAAGATATAATTTGTGAACATAACATATTCATTTGGATCATCTAGATCCATAAGAGTATGTTTCATATGTCATTCACATTCCACTTTTATCTTATTAGGCTTCCCATTGTACATGTTGGAGCTGCCTTTGTTTTTTAGCCCGTTTTGAATTTTATTTCTTAATGCTCGAAATCGAAAGTTGGTTTTCATATTTTCCTTTATTTTTTCCAAAATCTCGGAAGTCTCATCACGCGAGCGGCGACGGTTATCATACTCTCAAGGCGAGTTATAATTTTCATTCAAATGATTTTTTCCCCTTTCTTACCTCGGGATTTCGTATGTCGGGTGTTATAGATCACATAGTTCACAAGTCCCGAAGAGCGAAACGACGAAATAACCTTCAAGTTTTACCCAGGTCAGTAGCGAGAGTAAATATTTTCTAAACTATGGTTAAGCATCATCAGGATTTCGTGTCTCGGTGTTTACTAACTCCAAAAGTCTTACCGTTGTAATCCCGATAGTCGAAACCACGAGACTCTTGTTTTAAGTAACCCAGGTTAGTGTTAAAGGTAAAAAATTCAGTCGTGGTTAAACTTAGTTGGAAATTCGCACCTCAGCATGTTTTCCCTCAAAGGCTACACCATCAAAGCCCCAAGTCACGAAGTCACGATAAAGATAGAAACGTAATTAATTAAGCACTTAATCTGGTTTTATCCCCCAATTTAATTAAATCAGATCATCGCCATCTCATGATTTTGCAACTCATCATACCAACCTCCCGAAAGCTATACCTTCGAAGCTCTGAGTCGCGAAGTCACGATCTCGCGATTTCGCAACTCGGCATATGAACATCCCGGAAGCTATACCTTCGAAGCTCCGAGTTGCGAAGTCGCGATTTAAATAACCACAATATTTGTTTTTTTTTTAAACATGATTAATTAAACACTTAATCTTGGTTACATTTTTATTTAACCAAAGCTAATTATCGCGATCTCAGGTTTTAGAGGCTGGAACAGTTAGAGTGAAAACTCCAGATGTAGCGAGTATCGAAAGATTAATTAACGTTGATAAAACCTGATTAATTGAGCTAAGCCAGTATTTCTCGTGATTTGATGCATGCACAGTCTACGAGGCAATCATAATTTTTCCTTGCTGCAACTTGCGTTTCGAATTGTCAAAATTTATAGCATTAATTAGAAACAAGGCGAATCAACAAGTAAGGATTGGGTTTTTATTGCTAAATTATATTTAAGAATGATTTGACCGTTATGTTCCTGAAAAGTACCGAGTTTTAAATGGTCGAATGTATAGATCTGTTATTTGTTATCGCAAATTCATTTCTACATTACATAGAGAAAAATTTCTCAGTGAACTAATTTTTGTATGTATACATATTTTTATCGTAGAAGAGATAAAGCAGGATCCCCCTCCATGGCCCCGCGAAAAGCGTCTAAAGCCAACGTTGAGGTTTCGGGACAAGGTTCAGACAACTTCTCTGATACTTCACCTCGAGGTGTCGACTCTGTCAAGACCTGGTCGTTTGTTTCTGAGGTTCTATAGTCCGAATTGGTAGATTATTCGGATGATTCTAGTGACAATGAAAAAGACAACCTGACCACCAAATATAAGATCGTCATCCAAGCTAAAATGCATAAAGTAGCGGCTAGGCCATGACTGCTCCCTTACTATGATATGGTCCGGTGGGCATTAGACCATGTGGATATACCAACCAGAACCATCATCAATGAGCAGAAGGTCACTATTGACACTTTCAAACCTGAACAACTTCAGGCTATGTACAAGTTGCCAACCGTGTCAAACCTTACATACAATGCCGAATTCTTGGAGAATTTCAAACAGAAGGAATGTGTGCAATATGACAAGACTATGTCCAGTTTGATCAAAGATTGGGTCCCACACCCTGCAAAGTTCAGGGCGGACAATAATGGTATATATTCAATATCTTCTCTGGAACCACAGTTCAAATATGTAGCTATGATGACCTGCAAATTATATGGGAGAGAGGACACCACACATTTTTTCCTTCAGTGGGTGCCTCTAATACATTCAGTCGCCGAAGGTTGTTCCTTCGACTGGGCTAAAATACTGTCTAATAGCTTGACCAGTCGAGTTACAGAGTATCGAGCGCAGAGGGAGAGCGGAAATATTGCTTCATTCTTTATGTCTGCGTACATTATGGACATTGTGTGTTTTCTAACGCCCTTTCCCTTAATGAGCTGGAGTTGGACTCCATCAGAGGCCGATCCCATCCACATCTACCATTCAAAACTGTGGGAAAAAAAAGCGATAGATTTTGTGTATGAAATATTTAACTGGGTAATGGTACCACTGCACGTCACTATTTTCGGCCATTCGCCACCTAGGATCTTAGACAGTATAGCGATGAATCTGAGCAATATAGCCGACTGGTATGTAGAAGCAGAATTCTCATATCTCAGAGTTTTCAGGGCTTTTGTTCCCCTGCATGCATTACCATTATTCATACCCGATAAGCTGGCTTGTCGTGAGGTTTCTAGGCAAATCGTAATCGGTGGCATAAGCAAGGAGATTAAGGGATATTCAAAGAAGGTATGGCCACCTTTTCCTATTCATTTAAATTCATATTCTTTGTTAGATTTTGGGCATGCTAAAGCTGAGGCAACAGCCCTGGAAAGACCTAAAATTGGTTCATGTTGAATTCAAGAAGCACGATCCGCAAAGGGTCGTAAGTAATCACTTGGCCAGTTGTGGACTTAAAAGGTTCGAACACGAAAAATTCACCCTCAGATGACATTTTCCGAGGTGCAATATCTTATGCCGAGGTTTTGGCTCGGATACAAGCCCTGGCACCCGAAGAGAGGACCGATGTTCTAAAATTCCAAGAACATTGATGCAGTTGTCTTCCCTCAGTATTGCGGGGTGAGAATCCAAGTACAACAGAAGTGCAACAAAAAGAAGCCGAAGGCTCCAAATATGTGGCACCCAGCCAAGAAAAACACCAGGACGAGGGAGAGCAAGCTAGGAGTTCGAAACCAGAGATAAAGACTCCTGAGCCGCCGAAAAAGTAGACTCTAGTTACTACTCCAGGACAGCCAGCTAAGCAAATCGAAGATTCCATCGCCTCCATTACTCCCTTGCAGTCAACTCAGGGAAACATAGATGCAGGGTGGATTTTAAATGAAGAATTGAGACCTATAAGGATGGAAGAGCTCCCTCCAAATGAGTTCTTTTTCGATAAGAAGAGAAAGGCTGTAGTAAAAAGAGAATTCTATCAGGAAGAGGGATCAACAACCAAGAAGTTCAAGGTGTTGACCAATGGGAAAGACAAGAAGAAATAAGAGTTTGCGACAGAAATAACTGGGACATTAGGGGCGTATGCTACAACAAACCAATTTTTAGTCGAGGTTTTGAAAAATCAGTTGAAGTGAAAAAATCGCCTCATCAAAACCTTAGAAGATAAACAAGCCACAACAGAGGAAGCTGCCAAGGACTAGGCAAGTGTAGGAGTAGAACTAGAAAGGCTGGAAAATAAAAAGGAGATAGAGATGCTCAAAACTAAGCTCGAACAAGTAGAGCTGGTAGCTCAGACCGGTTAGATACAAGTGGGCCAGCAAAAAGACTTGATTGAGCAGCTACAGGTTAGAGTGGAAATCGCTGAAAGTAAAGTTATAAATATCGGGATGTTCCAGTCCTAGGCGATGGAGATTCGGAGAAGAGTTTCTACAACCCAACGAAGTTTACTCACCAAGGTAGAGATAATTCAAGACAACTGCTTACTTGTTGATCAAGTATTGGAAAATTTATCTGTCAGAGAAAGAGAAGATAGAGCAGCTCGGGTCGCATTTCAAGAGGCTTTAATAGCTACAAACAATAGGGAATTGGGAAGTACTCCCAGGTTTTCCATTTCAGAGCAGACCAGAGGAAATATTTTATTGAAAGAATGGGAGCACAATATATCAGAAGGTAAACTGCAATGCCAAGAAGGTAATGAAATCCTTTGAAGAGGCTTTTGGTTCTATAGATGGTAATTTGTTAGGTATTGATAGCGAAGGCAATGCTGAGACATTGAGTCAAATGAATATAGCGAAAATCTATCTTGATATAAATGAAAAAGAAGAAAGAGATTCAGTCGAAATCTCACAAGTAGTTATGGCAGACATATTTCAAATAGATAAATGTATGATTAAACCAAGTGTGCAATTGTGCGCTATTGACATCCTACACCGACAGATGGAAGAAAGGTTGCCGCAATTAGCCCGAGATTGTTACTCTTTTGAGGCCAATTTTCAAGCAGAACCGTCAAGGTTGATATCTCGGTTGGTGGAAAGATGTGTCACTTGTACCGAGTATGTGAGAGGGCAAGCTTCTGGTACCAAATAAAGACAGAGATAAAGAAATGAAACGATTGATATCCTTCTTGTTGTAACTGAAAATCCTAGAACGATTGAGATTCCATCATATGTAAATCTGTATAAATATACAATAGAAGGAAGGAACAAAAGGCTGGACCTTTTTGGGTCGATTGTAATAAAGGTTTTCTATTTCGAGAGTTAATATAAAGCAAATACGAAGATTCTCAATTCCGTCACGACTGTGTTATGAGTTTGTTTCCTTGTATCTCATATTTCATTTCATTTCATATATGTATCTGATGAATGCTTCACTGTAATTTAGTACAACCTCTACTATAGTGAATGAATTCTAGTTTTCTATATTGTTTACTGTTTTTCCTCTGTACTAGCTATCAGCAGGTACAAGACCAGTCAACACTTTAGATTTCTATATATATTATTTATGCTTCATCGGGTTATTTCCTCATCTTTTTTCTTCTTCTGTTTATAAGTGAGATTCTCCCTTGATAGGAGCCTTACATGATAGACAACTTAATGTTTTCTCCCACCTCATATATCTCTATTTAAAATATAACTTAGTTACGGGAAAGGGCCTTTGTTTTGCACCCTATTTTCACTACTAGAACTGTAAACTCTCCTTTATACGATCGAAATTGAGACAACACCTAAAATTCCTCTGAGATTTTCTTATCATTCTATTCCTCTATGAGTGTCCCTGTAACAAGACAGCCTAATATTGAACCCGGACTATCAGATCAAACACATATTGCCTTAAGTCTTTTTTATACTATTCTTAAAACAACCACTACCCGAGTTGAACTCGAACGTTCATGGGCAACGATTGAACATGATATAAACATCCAGGAACAGTTGGAAGCTAGACAACACCAACCCATAAATCATCCCTAGCTTCCCTTGCTGAAGGTTGACATTTCTTCCTTCTTTACCCCTTACTCACTTTCGGATGCCTAGACACTGTACTTCCAAGCCTTAAGTACAGATTCTGGAACAACAGAACATATGTTATATAATATAACATATATGTTACATGTAATACATATAACAGATGTATTACATATAACACATGTAATACATATAACACATATAACATATGTATTACATATAACACATATAACATATGTATTACATATAACATATATGTTATATGTATTACATATAACATATGCAGTGCATATGTTATTTGTGAACATAACATATTCATTTGGATCATCTAGATCATAACAATTTGTTTCATATGTCATTCACATTCCACTTTTATCTTATTAGGCTTCTCATTGTACGGTAACCAAAGATGAGACCAGTTAGTAGAAAAATGCCCATTAAGTTTATGAAGACCAATCCCTTCTCAGGAGAAATCCGTAGAATTTAGGAATGTCTACTATAATAATGTAAATAGTTTGATGCACTTTAGGGATGTAAGATAATCGAATCAAAACATTTTTAAGTTCTCCTAACACTTTAACATTTGATTGACCACGTTGCACAATCTGAGCAATAAATTTATTTGAATCTACATTGAATTTTTTACATACAGAATAGGGCATAACCTTAGATGAAGCTCCTCAATCTATTATACAATTGTGCACATTTCTATTAAATATTTCAATTGTTAACAAAAAAGGAGGCATATAAGAACTAGATTTATCCCAAATCAATTCTATATTAACATTAAGTAGCTTATTACCTTCTTCTTTTTTTAATTGATGCAAAATCATGGACATAATTACCTTTATTTTTGTTTCCTCCAACAACCGCTTCATTCTTAGAAGAAGGTTATCCAAGAGCCTTAACTAAGTTTTCCTTTTGCTGGGTTAGTTTAGATAGTTGAAACAAGGGGATGTTTTCCCTAGTTTTCTTTAAGTCTTCCACTAAATCATAATCCAAAATACCAGAATGAGAAGAAACAAAAGACTTACCTGAGATAGAAACCGATTTACTTGTGGATTAAGACTTCTTAGATGAGATGAAGAAGATGGTGAATCTAATGTAGAGGGGGGACCTGGACCTTTTCTCCTAGTATGAGTAGAAAAAAGATCTCTTCAACTCCCTCATTTTCATCATCATTTCTTATTCCTTGCAATATATCCAACATGAAGTTTATCTTTTTCTTAGAGTACTCTTCATCTTTTGTGTGGTTAACATTATGATCCCTGTAATGATTTTCATTGACAAATTCCTCAAGGTTAATCCCTTCAGTAGGAGGAGTATTTTGATTGTTAGGAGGAGTATTCTTCTTAAAGGTAGCTCTAATTTTTTTTCTATATGAAGGTCTTTCCCCCGAGCTTCTCTATAAATCTACAAAATCATTGGAAATTTTTTCAATAATTCGTTGCAAACTATCCATATACAGAACTTCTTTATCTTTTTTATTTTCATCAAGTTTGGTAAAAATAGCGTGTTTCTTAGTTGTAGAAATGACTTTATTTTCTTCCAATATTGACTTACTTGCAATTCTTAACATCTACTTTTCTACATTCAAACCTTATATTAGATTTCATGTAAGTGTAGCCTTACCAACTCTCTTAAAAAACATTTTATTTTTAGCAAGTTTGGTAAAAATAGCGTGTTTCTTAGTTGTAGAAATGACTTTCTTTTCTTCCAACATTGTCTTACCTACAATTCTTAACATCTATTTTTCTACATTCAAAGCTTCTATGAAAGTTCATGTAAGTGCAACCTTACCAACTCTTTTAAAAAACATTGCAATAGATGGGGGAAATAAGGTAGTATAAAACTCAATTTCTACACTAACTGAAGGCTTACAATCATAGGATATTTTGATTATTAATGTGAGAAATATCTAATTGAAATATTTAATCTTCTCTTTCGAATTTATTTTAATCCTAGAGAGTTATAACACTAGTGTAGCATGGGTTTTATCTTCTCCAAAATTTTTAAGAGAAGCAATTTCAAAGTATGACCAATTAGTTATTAATCCCGGTGGGAGAGAAAAATACCAAGTAGAATCCTTACCTTCAAAATTATAAGGAAATAATCGACAAAACACATATTCATGTTCAACATTCATGAGATTTACAACAAGCATGAATTTATTGATATGATCTTCTGGGTTTTCCTTATTATATGGGTCAAATTTTGGGAGAATTTTTTTGGGATGTTTAGGCAGAGCACGCACATCTCTTGCTACAACTACATCTCCTTTTTTCAACCAAGGTATTCTCGGGTTTTGAATGTTGGCCATATTTCTATGTGGTGAGCATATAAAACTATTCTAAGGAGATTCGTGTGGAGGTTCATGAGGAGAGTGTGGAGGACTATCTAGGGGAGTTGATAGTTTTCCAACACCACTTTTTATCTCAATTCCCTTGATAATAGGATCCGCGTATCCTTGCAAAACGTTGGAAAGAAATAAATTAGGGTTAATCACCGTAGACAATTCACCTTCATCTACTTTATCTTTCTTGGGTTGTTTATTCCTCACAGGAATGATGAATTCAACATATGATTGACCAATCACTTTGCTTTATTCCCTAGTGAGAACTTGAGATGGTTGTAATTCTTAAAGATGAGAATTCAATGACCACTGTTGTTGAGAAATAATGTAACCATTAGGTTCCACCCATGAGGATGAAATATGATTTTTCTGAGACTCTTAATCTTGTGGATATTCAAAATGCATAGGCGGATTAGGATTTGTGGTTCTTATAGTCTATGAAACTTCAAGGACATGGTTTTGGATAGGGATTCTCTATGGATTTGATGTAGAATTGGATGTTTTAGATGTCGTTAAGATGTGTGATTACCTACTAGCCATTAATATCACAACGACCTTTCTTCTAGTGTCAATTTTGTTGATGTGAAAAATAATTCCCTCAATCAACAAATGGGAGAGTTTCCCAATGGTGAATCCTAGCTAGACTCGCTCTCATTTGGGATGGAGACCGCCAACTGGAAAGCGGGCCTAGTTTTTCCACTCAAATAAATTTGTTGAAAATAGAATTAAAAAATCAAATAAAATACTAGAGATTAAAATTAAATAAAAGAGTTAAAAAATAGTATAACTTATCCTAGCTAGGATCATTTAAAAAAAATATTTGATACAAGAGTGAGAAACTAAGAAACATGCAAAAATATGGAGTTGAAGGCCATGCTATTGAGATATTTTTGAATTCAATCATATTCTGGATAATGGTTTTAAAAAACACCAAATTTGTTCTTGTTTGGTGGTCATTCATAAGGCAACAAAAATTGATAACTCACTATACTACATAGTCTGATAGCTCAATGGCCACACGCTATGTAGAAATGTTGAAAAGAAGAAAAGTAAAATTTGTCTCTCATCACACCATGCAAGATTATGGAAAATTGAATGCCATGCTATTGAATATGTTTTTTGAATTTAATCATATTGCAGATAATGGTCCTAGAAAAAGACACTAAAATTGTTCTTGTTGGGTGATTATTCATAAGATAAAAAAAAATTGATAATCCACTACTCATGATCTGATATAGCGTTTTGGCCATTGCACGTGACATTTTTGAATGACGGGAAGCATAATTTCATTGTTAGTGCACTTTGTTGGATATTTATTGTATTTTTTAGAGGGAGATTTAGTTATATAGATGACCACCTTTGAATGAAGGGAGTTGTTTTTTCATTTTTTCAACCAATGATTTTGATTCATTGTAATCTAATCTCAGTTAAGAGATTAAGGTTGCAATATAATTTGGATTAACCAATTAGAGTTGATTGAAGTTGCACAATACTTACATATTTGTTTATGGTCAATGATTGAGTTATACAATTAAATAGAGATAGGTGCAATTCTCTTTATCAAAATCTTCATTTGGTATCAAAGTGTCTTTGTTGCTAGGGTCTAGCTCATTTGGTGAAGAGAAAGGGTATCTTATATCTGTGATAAACCCATTCTTGGAATGAGAGCTTTATTCAGTGAATCTTGTGTGAAGGAAAATGATGAGGAGCTCAAGAATAGAAATAAAGAAATTTAATGACTAGAGTTTCAAGATATGGAAGATGAAGGTGGAAGATCTTCTTGTGGAATGACATTAGTCAGTTGCTTCGTTTGGAAACAAATCTATGGGTATGGAAAAAAAATACTAGGAGAAGTTGGATATCAAGGAAAATAATACTATCCAGTTGTGTCTTTTAGATTTTGTGTTTTTCAATGTCTCTGGAGAAGCCAATGCTAAGGACTCATAGGATAAGTTAGGGACTTTGTATCAATCAAATTCCATCGTAAACAAACTATTTCATTGAATGAGGTTTTATAATCTCATGATGAATGATGACAACTTTGGATAGAGGATCTCAATGTGCTTAATAGTCTATAATTCCATTAACTTATATTGATGTTAAAATGTTTGAAGAAGATAAGTGTATATGATGTTATGCTATTTTCCAAATCCATGGGATAATTTGGTTATGTCCATTAGTAGCATTACTATAATTACATTAAATTTTGAGGATGTATTTTCATCACTATTATCAGAAGAGATAAGGTGAAAATCCATGTAGGATTTTTCCAAGGATGCCTTACCTATCCATCCCCAAGAGAGAAATACAAATAAGTGTTTAGGAGGTAGAGATAAATATAGAGGAAGACTAAATATCTAGGAAAATTTATAAGGAAATGTTGGAAATGGGGTAAAGATGGCCATTATAAGAAATATTGTAGAGCTAAAAATGTCATAAAAGTAAGGGATTTGATTATGCCCCTTCCATAGTAATGAAAACTTCCATGGAAGGGGGTGATGTTTTCTTGGCATCTACAAGCACATATTCATATCATGATGCATGGTTGATTGAATCATGTACTTTATTTCATATGATTCCTCATAGGGAGTGGTTTTATGAATATCAAAAGTACAATGGAGGTGATGGTTTTTTGGGAGAATACCCAACAACCAAAATCATAGAATGTGGAAATGTCGAGCTATTTCTCAAATATGGAAGGATGAGAAATATCCTCGAGGTTCTGCACATTCCATAACTAATCCAGGTGGATATCGATGGCTACCTACCTCTTCCACTGACTCAACACAGTGCTCCATCTTGGCAGTTTTATTATGATTTTTTAGGATTTTATGGGTTCTAAACTTCTAGGGCCATTTTGAGGCCCTAACTAATGTTTATGGGGAAATTATAAGGCCTAGATTTGTTTATGATATTGTATTCCTTAGTTAGAGCTTTCCAACGAGCTACTATGTGCATTAAATGGAGATTGTTTGAAAAAGTTGCGCCCCTTGGAAGTTGATGTAGAAACTAACCACCTTGGGCCCAAAACCACCTTTTTGACACTTCACCTCCTAGGGTTATGGTTTGGACCTTTAGGTTTCTTATTTTTGGTTAAAATTACATCATTTCATCCTCTTATACTATCTTTTTTTCAAATGAGCATAGCCAACATCTCTCTCTATTCAGAGATAAACTACCACCTTTATAGTCAGTTTATGTTCTACAATATTTTGTTATTGTAGTGAAATAATACTCACACTAAACCAATCAAGAAAGAGAAGATAGATTTAAACAGAACTAATCAATGACAAACACACACAATAAATATTTTACCCTTGAAACCCTTAACCGATAAAACCAATATTCTTCGAGTGTCTCCTTCTCTCTTGTCTTATTCATTCATAGAATAAAGAGTTACATGACTAACCTTGGTCTACACCTAAGACACAATTGTCATCCTACTCTCTTGCTTTACACAAGAACAACCCTGCATCCAATTCAAATTATATCTATATGACCAAGCTACTAATAACAACATCAACATGAACATCAACTTATTACAATTACAACACACCATATTTATAGGCTTTACTGCATGCAAAACCCTAAATCATAACGCCCAAAAAATGGTTGCAGATCTATGCATATGATTGGATACAATCCCATGAATGTTGGGATTCTGTTATTGTCGACTGCCCAGTCAACCACTAGTTATCTATGAACCAGTCAACCTCAAGTCGGTTGACATTTGACTTTCCTGTCAACCACCTGACCATCAACTAGACTTAACCATTAGTCAATTCACCTTGACTAGCTAGTTGGTTAGACTGTTTTATATTGCAAAGAATATAACAACCCAAAATTCTCCTACTTGTTGTCTTCTTTGTTGATACAAGATAACTTGAAATTTTGTTCACTAACCCAGGGAAGCAACACCCATTTCCTCTCTACACTAAGAGAACTTCACAACACTCACAGACTTGGTTAAAGAGTCTGCTATGTTTTTTGAAGTGTCTACTTTCTTCAACAAAAACTTGTTTCTTTCCACCATGTATCTCATGAAATGGTATTGTACATCAATAAGATTTGTCTTGGAATGGTAAGTTGGGTTATTTGTGAGAACAATTGCATTTTGAATATTGCAATTTATCTTCATATCTTTCTACTCAAACCTGATCCTTGAACACAATCAATGTAGCCATACAACTTCTCTGCTTGCATAGGTAGCTGCCACGTATTCAACTTTTATTGTTGACAAGGATACTACTACCTATAACTTACTCATCCAAATGATTTCTCCACCAAACATATTGAACACATATCCATTGTTTGAGCTTCGTCGATCCAAATCTCCGACTCAATCGACGTCGACAAAGCCATGTACATTTACTTCCCTGTTGGTGTCAAGTTTCCCTTGGTAGCATATAGCATATTATTTTATGTCAAACAAGTACTTGAACACTGTATTGACAAAAATCCAGTGTTGTTTCCTAGGCATCGACATGTATCTACTCAATACTCACACTACATGAGAAATATTTGGTTGAGTGCATACCATCACATACATCAAAATACCAACAACATTAGCGTAGGGAACATGTGTCATGTCCTCTATTTATTCCCATGTCTTTGGACATTGTTCAATAGCTATTTTTCCTTCCAAAGGAATTGGTAGCTTTACTAGCTTGAAATCCTACATGTTGAAACACTTCAAGACTATTTCAATGTACTTTCTTCGATTTAACAAAAGCTTTCTAACTGCCCGATCTCTCTTGATCTCCATTACCAGAATGAAATTAGCTCTGTCAAGATCCTAAATGTCAAATTTGGAGGATAACATCATCTTCACCTCCTTTATTGCATCCATGTTGTTTCCAACCAACAACATGTCATCGACATATAGAGCTACATATATGAAATGACCACCTTCTTCCTTGGAATATACATAGTGATCAACCTTGCTTCTCACAAATCCTAAACTATTAATTTCATAAAATATGGGGACCCCTCCCTTTACTATCTTTTATTAAGTCTAAGTTATTGGTTTTATGTTTCATGTCTTATTGTATTTTTGGTCTCGATTTTTGATCTATGATTTTATTTTATGTAAATTTGATTTTTCTGCTTACTTTGATGTGGTTAGTAGGTTATTAATTGATGTGCAATTTTCTAGATCCAAAATACAATATTTTCTTTATTCCATTTATCCACTCATGTGAGATACATATTCCTTTTTTATATTCTATATATTGTATTAATCTAGATTCTAGTCACCCGGACCCCTGGTAGGATTTAAACTATCAGAATTATTCCATATGCATTGTGTGTATCCAGCTCTGGCCTATATGGACTCACTGTCCCATCTAGGATCTATACATATGAGTTCCATACATCTAGCTCATCTATTATTCTATCTCATTTCACTCATTTCAATGTTGGATATCTGGTCTCTGAGATATAGTCAACATTTGATTTATTTATTGGGACCGGATTCCGATCATCTATATTCTCAACTATTTCTAAATAAATAGATCGTTTCTCATTGGATTTTCATTTCTAGTTTTACATTCACCTTTTTTTCAATTTTTCTAACTAAATTCGAGTTATGAAAGTCATCACATGAGGGACATTAATGGATTTTTGAGTTAGGTGATTCCTTATGTTTCCTCATTCCTAAAAACCTTGTCTTTCTCTTCTTTTTTTATGAAAGAAAAGTTTAAATTTTTTGAGCATGTGTTTGAATCTCTCTATATAGTAAAACATTATTGAAGTCTGTTCATGAGTCGTGGGAGCTTTGGTGTGAATTTTAGTTTCCTTTTATTTGAATTGAACAAGGTTTTTTGAAATACTAATAAGTATTCATTTTTCAATTATCCTCTTTAATGATTGTATAATCATGTTAATGGTGCTTTCTATCCAAAAAATATGTATAAATATTATAATCACAAAGGGATGTAGGATAAAGTTGAGGGTGATGAGGGTAAGGTGTTTGAGGAGAAAAAAAACCTTAATGATACCTTTTTCTATGATACAATATATCATATTGGACTCAATGACTATCCATGTTGGGGTCAAATTTATACAAGTTTTAGTAATGAAGATTTCCCAAAGGATGACCGAGAAGCATAGGTAAACATCAAGAAATCTGATCTTCATCATGTAGTTTCTAGGCCAACTATTCTCCCTTATTATGACATGTTTTGATGGGTATTTGGTCATATCAACCTTCAAACATTTACAATGGTGAATGAGTCTTAAGAATTCATAGCATATTTTTTACTAGAAGAGTTTTCTTGTATGTACAAATTAAGGCATCCATAAATTTGTTTAGATAAACAACTTGTGGAGGAATTTAAAGCTCAAGAATTGAATTTGGTTGAATTGGTACAAGAATGGTGGTATGATGAACAAGCATTCAAGAAAAAGTCCAATAGGTTGTATCCAATTCAATATCTCAGAGAACCCTATAGGTTGATTTTTTCTATGATGTGCAAATCATATGGTGAAAATGATTCTTAGCTCTTCAAGTCAGAATGGGTTCCTCCTATTTCCCAGATTACTGAGAAAGGTAATATTTTCAGTTGGGGAAAGATTTTTTCCTCTAATATTATTCTTGTCATTAAAAAGGAAAAAGATATGCCACATGGTTATAAAGAATGGTTTTGCATTTCATCATTTTTAATTGATGTTGTCTGTGAAAAATGCTTTTCCACTCATGAATTGGAATTAGACTCTTGCTCAAATCGATATGCATGTTTACTGCTATCAACTATAGAGTTATAACTATAAGAAGCATTTTCATGATATTTGTGATAATTTTATGAGCCCTCTTTAGATGTTTATATTCAATCATCCAAATCCTAGGTTAACTCAAGAAGCCCAGGATGATATCAAGGGTATTGGAGATTGGTTCATAGATTAACATTTTACATACACCAAAATTTATTGATGTGATTTAACCCCTCATCTATTTCCTAAATACACTGCATATCTCTTGATCCTCCAGGAAATAACTTTTCATACAATAATATAAGGGATCATCCTTTCTTTAGTTACAAATTCAAAGAAATAATGTCCTTCTTTACCTATAAATATTGGAATTTATACTTTAATGAATGCTCCTTATGCAAGAGTAAAGGAAAAACACCTTGAAGGTCTTTGGCTATGCACTGGAGATTTCAAAAAGCATGATCCTAATGGAATTGTGAAAGAGCATTGTAGGATGGTTGAATTTTATAAGGCTTATCAACATGATCAATGTTCATTTGACCCTATACTTGAAGGTGCTTAAACATATGAGGAAGTCTTAGAAAAAATTAGGAATATTGAAGACAATCGAGAAAGGAAAAAATTATTATCCTTCCAAGAGGAAATAAGGAAAAGAGCAGTAGCAGGAAGACAAAGGTTGGCAAAAGAAGAAAATAAAATAAACATGGATAAAATAAAAACAAAAAATGAAAAGTTGACCCAAGAAATGAAAGATGAAGAAAAAATAAATGAAGAACATGATAAGCTTCTAAAAGAAGAAGAAGATCGACAATTAAGGGAAGTTGAGGAACAAATTAAAAGGCTTGAATGGGAAATATTAAGAACTGAGAAAATAAGAATGAGAATTGTTTGAAAGAAAGAGGAAGACAAAAAATATGAAGAATTATAAGGGTCCAAGCTCAAAGAATAAACCGAGAAGGAACATAATCCTAATCAAAGTATTACTATGAATATTTCTCATATTTGTGTTCCAAGTACACCAATTGCTACTTTAAGTGGATAATTCTTTCCTACAGTAATTGACCTTGATAAATTAGAACCCGTGGAAACATTGTTGTATCTCTTGGAGACTACTTATTTAGTAAGTCAAAAAGAGGAATTATAAAAGGGAGAGCTAAAAAGAGGAAACTGGGAAATTTTGATGTGGAAACACCAATTTAGGTTATGGTTTGGGATGTAGCTAGTTCAAAACCAAAACAAATTAAAAAATAAATAGTTTCATCTTTTGGGAGATTTGCTAATGCAAATCCACGGATAGTCAATGAATTAAAAAATGAGTCAGATAAAAAAATGTCACAAGAGGCAGTTCTTGAAGAAAGGATAAGACAACAAAAGACCTCAATTGAGGAAAATCAACAAGGATATATTAACCAGTTAGTTAAACAATAGAGGATATAAATGGTTACTTATGAGGATATGTGTAAGTAAGAAATAGATAAATTAAAAGAAGAACATTTGAAACTAGTATATGTCATTCATGGAAAAAAGGAATCACATTTAAAGGAGATTTCAAAGCATCATTAAAAATAGGTAACCACATTGGAGAAACAAGTAAAAAGATTCAAATTTGAAAAAGATTATCTATATTTTTCAAGTATGAAGAACTTTATTTGAAATTTTGTTTTGTAACATATATTTTTTGTATTACCTTTTATGTCCAAAAGTTATCATACATCCAAGAGTTCCTTAAACCATGGATGGTTTTAAAGGAAGCCAACCCTCGTAACAAGTCCTTATTGTATGAAAATGCATGCCCAGGGGGATTAAACTAAAAACCATAATATTTTTTGTCCATGGAGTATCTAAATTAAACCTAAATCCTTTCAAAATCAAAGAGGGGTTGCTTCTAGATATGCTAGCATAAACATAAATAGATAAAGTATAAAAAAAATGAGACTTAATTTCATGGAGTGTTGTCCTTGGGTGCTTTCTTGGAAGAGTCAGACCATTCCAGAATCATTACTGATTGGTGGAGATGGTCCTCAAGGCATCACTTCTATAGAGGAGTAAAGCATGATTCTATTAGCATGTCTACCTTCCACTCCATCGACTCTTGCATGTATGTCCAATCATTCATTTCACTTCAGAGCTCAAAAATGAGATGTAAGTGGTCCTCCGAAAAATGGTCCTTTGCATCCATATCCTCCATCTAGTGAGAGCATTCACTTTTTTCTCATTGAAAGGATCTTGGGTACTTTTTCATTAGTAGGTTTGAGACATGTGTTCTACTCCTCTGCGTGTGGGTTCAAGTGTTGGAGCTCATTTTTTTATTCATTGTTCATTGGGGAGGGGCGACTATGACGACAAGAAATTCCACTAGCTCGACACGATTGTTGGGTCATTGATTTTTCACCATTATTAACAATTACATGCATTCATTTCATTCCTTTACTTCCTCTTACCACTCATTTATCACTCCATTTACTATAATTTATCATAAAATACCATGTCATACTTATTTATTATTTAGTGGTTAAGTAATGCTCATTTTCCTTCCCTCCATATGGGGTGCTACCTGGATAGAGTTCAAGGACACATGGAACCAAGTGGCTAGGGGAGTTATTAACCCCGATCGCCAACCCACATACATTAACTTCCGCATAGCTCATACCATGAGGAAAGTTATGGTAATTCCCATGGCTAGAAAAGTTGGGTTAATGGTCGCACGAGCAAGCCAAACCAGGCATACCAGGCCTAGGATGGTTTCCAACTCAGCTTCAATGGAAGGAGGGGCTATCAAATCAGGGGTGTGCAACAATAAACGGGCTTTCGCCCTGGTGTATTCCTCCATTATCCATCCACCCTGGTGTATTCCTCCATTCTCCATCCGCCCTGGTGCATTCCTCCATTCTCTGTCTTCGGCTCTTCTGACCGGTTCTGCATTGTTTCTCTCTGTGATTTTTTCTTGAGCACTCTTGCCACTTACCCTAGCACCGATACCCTCTTCCTTCCACACTCGCTCAACCCTCACATGATCCTTCTCTACATTTCCACCAGTGCATTATCCCACTCTTCCTAGCACCATCTCTCTGCCTTCATACCCACAACCCATGACCTCCATACTCTTCCCAGCATGCCTAGAGAAAGAGTTAAATCGAAGAGGGGAGCATGTAATTACAACACCCTCTCCTGACGCAATCGACTCTCCCCCTCTAAATTGGATCTCATTGCCCATTTCACAAGCCCACGACACACCAACCAGAGGTCGTAGGAGGCACCTCCATCCACTCCTCTTTAGCTCCATGGCATCAACCCGGTGAAGGAGAAAGCATCACCTTCATGCACGTGCATTCCTCCCTCCACCCCTCATTTTCTCCATGGCCTAAGCTCAGTTAAGGAGGAAGTGCCAACTTCATGCTTGTGCTCTCCTCTGGCCACCACTCTCTTACCCCCCCAAAAAAACTCAATCCACGGGACCCCTACTACAACGATGGTAGCTGTATGGTGGAGGAGGAAATCCCCCCAAGATGGAAAGTGGAGGAAAACGTAGCAGTTGCCAATGAGATCACCATGGAGGTCGCTAGCGAGGAAAGGGAGGAGGATCAACCTCAACAATTTGCAAATCGCCTCACAAAGGAGCACCTCCAATTGCTCTTTGAAATAAGGCAAAACAGGATGATCAGATGCACTCTCAGAGCATCCTTGGCCAAAGGATGGACATCTTTCTCGACGCACTAGTGGATGTTCCTACGCGAACCATATGCCCAACATGTGGCCAACGGTTAACCTTGGTCTACAACATTCATGTACAACCAGGCTCGACAATGGATTGAAGTCTCCAGGTTATGGTTCTTCATTAATTCTAGTTGCAGGATTAATTTCTTAGTTTACCATCGCAGCAGGATAGAAGGAAACACACTTTTCCCCTATATTGTTTATGTAGTTTTTTTAATGGCATCTTTGTCAATAGCTGGTCTTAGAGACCATCCGAATACTATACACACATTTTTGTTTACGCAGATAAGATGCAGAATTTTGTTTAAGCAGTTTTGTTCAAATGGCTCTAGCATACAGGATGTTGTGTCAATCTTAGAACATCTAAGAGCCAGATGTTTTGGTTTCCCTTCTGTGGTGGAATAGGTGGCTCACACTTGTCATTGTACATCTTACAAATGTTATTAATATAAGGATCCACTTTTATTTACAAAAAAAAAATGCCCATTTTTCTTCCTTTTAATAGATTAAATATTATCATAATTGATTTTTATTGATGATGGTTCATAAACCAATTTCCTATAACAACAGTAACAACACTCATGATGGCATCCTCCAATGTTTTCATACCAACACACCTCCACATGGAAATTCAAAACATAAGTTTTGTTCCTAAGATCAAAGACATTGATCTAGGTGGATCAAACCTTACCCAACTCACACGTGTGGGCCTCCAACATGAGATTAGGGTATAGACCAAAATTAGTAGTAGTATTGAAACAACCAACTTCCGCCTTGATTTCCGAGGATATAAATATGAATCTAAAAAATATGAGACATGGGTTTTGTCTGTAGCATAGAAAATTCTGGATTTATTAGACTGTTTTCCAAAATAATCTATGGTTTGAGAGATACATGTGGTTCTTTATCATGAAGTTTCCCAAATTGATGGAAAACCCATATTTTGTGAAACAACCAACTTCTTCCTCGATGTTCGAGCAGATGAAGATGAATCTGAAAACTCTATGACATGGGTTTTGCTTGTAGCATAGCAAATTGAGTACCAATCAATCCCTTTTCCAAAATGTGCTACAGTTTGAGAGATACATGTGGTTCTTTATCACAAATTTTCCCAAATTGATGTAAAACCCAGATTTTGTGATTTTTCTCCAAAGATGTAAAATTCATTTTCCAAGTTTGGGGATTTGGTTCTATCCTTCCCCAATTGATATTTATGAATAAATAAGACTAAGAGGGGGATGAATCAATCATTAGTTAGTAGTAATTAGTTATTATTTTGATCAGATGAGAACCTCTTTTGTACTCCCTGAGTTTTGCTTAATAAATGATTAAGAGTTCGTGGATTGGATATATGACGTGATGAGTTGATTTGCAACATTTGGTATTTTTACCAGCACCCTATTTAAGGAGGAAGGCTCACCTCCTCTAAACAAGGATCATTGTTTTTGTATAGTAGGTAGAGTTCTTTTATTAGATTGTTACTCATTGTTTGTGCGTTATTTATTTCAAGATCGTTGTTATTAAGTTTCATTCATTTAAATATTTATGTTACTTATATTGGGTTGTGAGTATTTTTATGTAGGACTAAGTTGTTGTTACTTCATTAATATTTTCAAGATTGTTGTTACTCAATTCCATCATTTCAATATTTTTTATTATATTCNATACATGTGGTTCTTTATCATGAAGTTTCCCAAATTGATGGAAAACCCATATTTTGTGAAACAACCAACTTCTTCCTCGATGTTCGAGCAGATGAAGATGAATCTGAAAACTCTATGACATGGGTTTTGCTTGTAGCATAGCAAATTGAGTACCAATCAATCCCTTTTCCAAAATGTGCTACAGTTTGAGAGATACATGTGGTTCTTTATCACAAATTTTCCCAAATTGATGTAAAACCCAGATTTTGTGATTTTTCTCCAAAGATGTAAAATTCATTTTCCAAGTTTGGGGATTTGGTTCTATCCTTCCCCAATTGATATTTATGAATAAATAAGACTAAGAGGGGGATGAATCAATCATTAGTTAGTAGTAATTAGTTATTATTTTGATCAGATGAGAACCTCTTTTGTACTCCCTGAGTTTTGCTTAATAAATGATTAAGAGTTCGTGGATTGGATATATGACGTGATGAGTTGATTTGCAACATTTGGTATTTTTACCAGCACCCTATTTAAGGAGGAAGGCTCACCTCCTCTAAACAAGGATCATTGTTTTTGTATAGTAGGTAGAGTTCTTTTATTAGATTGTTACTCATTGTTTGTGCGTTATTTATTTCAAGATCGTTGTTATTAAGTTTCATTCATTTAAATATTTATGTTACTTATATTGGGTTGTGAGTATTTTTATGTAGGACTAAGTTGTTGTTACTTCATTAATATTTTCAAGATTGTTGTTACTCAATTCCATCATTTCAATATTTTTTATTATATTCAATTTACTTTCTTATGCTATTCGGTTATCTTGTAGGAGATTCCTTTGCGTTGATAACATTGGTTGAGCCATATATCTACTATGTTTTAGTGTGATGCATTTCCTTTCAAGTTGGGTTATTTAATTGTGCAAGGAGTGAGTCTGTTTCATTTCCCAACAAGTGTGTAGTTTGTTTCATTTCTAAAGAAAGTGTTCAATTTCCAGAGCAAGCATGTCGAGTGTTTCATTTTTAGAGTGTTTTTTTCTATGCAATATGTAGAGTGTTTAATTTCAACAATGTGATTTCATTCCCAGCAAGTGTGCAAAGTATTTACATTCAAGCAAGTGTGTTTTATTCCCAACATGGTTTGCTTTCTTTTAGTTTCTTAATTGAATTATGTATGGAGTGTCTTTGATTTATGCAAGTGTGGATTTGTTTCATTTATGCAAGAGTGAGGTTTGATAATTTATGCAAGTTCAATTTCATTTCATCATAGTTTTTTTAATTCAAAGTAGTGTGAGTGTGTTTTTATTTAAAGCAGCAGTGAAGTTTTATTTCCAATTCATCAAGAGTGTTTCACTTTCAACAAGTGTGCTTCATTTGAATAAGCATGATCTAGTCTACAACGAGTGTTTCTTGCTTATGATTGCATACCAATGCCAGGAGGAAATTGTGCTTGCATATAACTTTCACGATAACTTTGCAATAAAAGACGTACCCTTGGTTGAAAATTAATGTATAGGATGTTTTAATAAGACAATTAAATACACCAACATTTTTGCGTCATTGTCAGGGATGAAGAGGAATACTAATTAGAAGGGGATGAGGAGGAATAGAGTTTGGAATACTTCATTGAACCCTTCAAATATAACTTACAGAGTGATAGAATTATGAAATCAACCAATGGTGAAGTTACAAGAGATGAAATTGGTAATTTGTTTGAAATTTTTAAAATTGATATTATTATCTCTTTGTCTTCACAATTGGATGTTTTGCAGGTAAAGTGAAAAAAAAATGAAGAAGAGAGATCACTATCAATATTTTGTTCTAGGTGCATAAAAAAACACTGTTTAAAACAATTCCCTCTCAACAATGTTGAAGTTTGATGCATTTGTGAGAAAAAACACCCTTCAAAACTCCGCTCTTCACTGCCATGATTGAAAGTAGTGTTCCAAGAATCCAACGAGGAATTTTAGAAATCCTATTTCATTTCTTCTAAGAATCTATGGAAATACCTCCCTTTCAGTATAAATCAATACCTCTCCTTGCTTTTCAATACTTGGAATAACATGTATAATCTTCAGCAGGTCCCACAGGAAATGCAATATCATACAAATCTATGGAAGTTTCCTAATCCTCCCCAGATTCAATATCCCACACCATGGTCACAATGGTTGTCTCATCCAAATCAAACATTTCCATGGCCTCAAGGATGGCGAGGATCTATTTTTCCTAGGGGACAATTCCCAATGCAAACTCAATTATCTATACAACAACAGTTGCAACTCCCCTTGAATGTTATACCAAGTAATCCTCCCCTGTGACCCCAACATCCTATACAACCTAAATAGAATATAAATAATAAGGAAGTTTCACCCTCATAAAAATCCCAAACCCAAGAACAATTTGTGGAAAAACACACCGATACAATTCACGTTGCAACTCCCAATAACCAAACTAAAGAATGAGCTTCTACTTTGTTCTCTCAGGAAGTTGTTACTTTTCCATTTCTAGAAGTTGTTACTCTCGCTCCTGTTGAAACTGTTCTGAGACCACCATATATGGAAAGGAACTTCTTGAGTAGGGAAGGGCATGCCACCACAAGGAATTTCTTGACTCCTTGTCTGAAGTTCAAAATTGTCACCAAGGAGGAGCCTCCATCTCAAGAACCTGTAGAAGACCAAAATATCCATGAATAGATCCCACAAGGGGGGGACCTAGAAATTTCTTCTAGTTATCCTTGTCAGCATGAAGCAAAGCTCATAGAATCATGGCCATCATCCAAAGGGGAGAAAAAATTAGAGAAATAAATCGAAGAATTCCTTGCATCTTTGTCACCAAATCCAGATCTCTTGTGCATTTAGGATTTTAATGGGAAAACTTCCTATAGAATTTATGGCATTCCAACCAAAGAAGAGAACCAGGAATACAAATAATACATTGAATCATGGTTCCAAGAAGTCCTCATACCTCACCAATTCATTCTTCAACAATTCTTGGAACCATCTCCATCACAGGAGTTGGTCCCTCATGTTCTGGTATCTCTCGAAGTATATTTTTCAAGTTTGAATATTAGTACACTTGCAATTCTGATATGCACATGCCTTCATTGGAAATATTCCTACACTTGAAGAAAAATTTGTCTTTCTTCAAGTAGAGTAGGATAAATAAATAAATAAAATATTAAAGATAAAAATAAGTCCAGTTGTGAAAACCAGTTTACTAGCGCAATTGGACACAAAATTTGATTGAAAACCAGGTTACTAGCTGACAAAGTTCACAATAAGGTTTTGTAAGTTTATGTTGGTTCAAATTTTGTATCGTAATTATTCAAAATCATTTATGTTTTATGCTTATGTCAGCTCATGTGTGATTCCTTATGGCCCACCTTCTTGAAAATCTCACCCCATTGACTCCAACACATCATATGGGATCGAGGCTAGATTTTCATGGTCCCCTGGGATGGACATGCATCAATGTCATAGTTTCTTGTTGTTAGTCATGGGGATTCATCAATGCCTGTTGATTGAAGAATCTTGCAGGTGACTTGACTCTAACACATCCATTTTGCAAGATACCAAATATAATAAATATGCAGAACAAAAATAAAATGCTAGAAATGGCAAAATAACAGTAATATAACCAGCATAATCTCCACAATAACACATAAATGATATAAGAACAACAATAGAAATAACACTTTGATTCAGAAAGAAATGTTCACGGGCCTCTTTGAGGGGGAAACCTCCAATCGAGCAGTGCTCTATTACAATAATCTCCAAGATAGGGTTTTCATACCCTCGACCCTTATTTATACTAAATATGTCTATCAAGAGAAGCATCTAGAGGAAGATCCTTCTAGAAGCGGAAGCTTCTATTAGGTCTTCTTACATCTTCCTTATTCTATTTTATTGAAAGGCCTTATTAATATTGAACTTTATTACATCCGAATATATTGATCTACCTATGTGCGGGTTAGGACCCTAACATGTCCGCTCCCTTAAAAATAGCCTTTTCCTCAAGGCTTGAGATGTGGAAACTGCTGCAGAATGGTAGCTGGTTCCCAAGTGGCATCTGTTGGAGTCGTATCTTTCCACTGGACTAGCACTTCCTTGATGGTTCTTTGACATAGGTGACGCTCACTTTGGTCCAAAACTACTTCTGGCTGTAGCCAAATGGATCCTTCTTCAACTAACTCTGGAAGGTTGGTTTGAATTTGGCACCTAGTTCCAATCACCTTCTTTAAGCATGAAACATGAAAAAAATGATGTTGCTTCGACTGACTGGGTAGAGCTAACTGATATGTGACTTATCCCACACGCTTGAGAACTGTATAAGGACCATAAAATTTGGGCGCTAGATTCTGGCAATGCTCGGCCTTGAGGGAAGTTTTCTTATATGGTTACAGTTGTAGAAACACCTGATCCCCTTCTACAAATTGATGTTCAGAGCGACCTTGATCTGCTTGTTGCTTCATACGATTTTGTGCCATGACCAAGTTCTCTTTAAGGGTACGAAGAATATCCTCTCAAACTGTAAGTGTTTGGTCAACCGCTTGGACCTTCGAGGTACCTGGTAAGTATGAGAGAAATGAAGGTGGCTTCTGTCCATATGCCGCTTCAAAAGGAGTCATGCAAGTAGTTGTATGGTAGGAGTTGTTGTAACACCATTCGGCTAGGGGTAACCATTCAACTCACTGATGTTGTTTTTCAGAAGCAAAACACCTCAGATGTGTTTCCAAACACTTGTTGACAACTTCCATTTGACCATCAGTCTGGGGATGATAAGTTGTGCTGAGATGCAATTGGGTTCCCTATAGCTTAAATAGTTCTTGCCAAAAATTGCTTGTGAAAGTTGGGTCACGATCTGAAACAATAGAGTGCAGCATGCCATGAAGCTTGAAGACCTGGTCCATGAAAATTTGAGCCACCATGGATGTAATAAATGGGTGTTGAAGAGCACAGAAATGAGCATACTTGGAAAGGCGATCCACAACCACCATTATGACTGATTTATTCCCCGATTTGGGTAAGCCGGTAATAAATTCCATAGAGATATCCTTCCAAATAGTAGGTGGAATCGGAAGCGGTTGTAGTGTGCCTAGAGATTTGATTGTTTCTCCCTTATTGTGTTGACACACCTCACATTCAGTGACAAAATTATGGATGTCCTGTTTCATACCATCCCAGAAAAAAGAACGTTTGACCCTGTCATATGTTTTGGTGAACCCTGAGTGCCCCGTTGTGGGTGT
>SNQJ01S0023096.1:42999-66398 GCA_010110895.2 Picea sitchensis
TGAGGACTTCTTCATCTTTTTCAACAGCTTCTCCTGATGTAGCTTCTGCATCACTGTAGCCAAATGCTTCAAGTGTTCTGCCACTGATTTACTGTAAATCAATATGTCATCCAAATACACAATGACGAATTTCTCGATGAACTCCCTTAGGACTTCGTTCATCAACCTCATGAAGGTACTTGGCACGTTTTTTAAGCCAAACGGCATAACAAGCCATTCATACAAACCTTCGTTTGTCTTGAATGTTGTCTTCCATTCATCGCCTTCTCTCATGCAAATCTGGTGATATCTTCTTTTCAAATCAATCTTTGAAAAGTATTTTTCTCCACTCAAGCAATCCATCAGATCATCCATCCTCAGCAATGGAAATCTGTACCTGATGATTATCTTATTAATCGCCCTTGAGTCAGTACACATCCTCCAGCCTCCCTCTTTCTTCGGACTGAGTACTATTGGAACAACACACGGACTCAAGCTTTCTCTGACCAAACCTTTGTCCAATAACTCCTGGACTTGCCTTTTAACTTCTTCATTTTCTTGCNCACATCCTCCAGCCTCCCTCTTTCTTCGGACTGAGTACTATTGGAACAACACACGGACTCAAGCTTTCTCTGACCAAACCTTTGTCCAATAACTCCTGGACTTGCCTTTTAACTTCTTCATTTTCTTGCGGCGTCAATCTGTATGCGGCTTTGTTTGGAAAATTGGATCCTGGTATGAGATCAATGTGATGACTCACACTCCTCATCGATGGCAATGAATGATGTAATTCATCCACTATGATGTCAGCGAACTCTTCCAACAGTTCTTGAACCTCATCCATTAAATCATCCACTCTCGTGCTAGTCAGAACAATCCTCGGTTTCCTAAACACAAAGAATTGTGGTTCTTATTTCTTCTTAACTTCTGTAAGAAATTCTTTCCCACTCATGAGAAGTACTGTGTTGCTTACTTTCGGCTTCACCTCCTTATCCTTTATCGAAAGAAACATGTGTGTCCTCCCATTCTTCTCTAGGGTGTATGTGTTCATTCGCCCATCATGAATCACATTTCTGTCATATTGCCATGGTCTACCCAACAATAGATGAAAAAAATCCATGGGAATAACATCACATAAGGTCTTATCATTATATCCACCTATCTTGAATTCAACCAAGCAATGTTTAGTAACAGTTATCTGGTGTCCCTTCTGTAGCCACGAAACTCTGTATGGGATTGGATGATCAGTCATCTCCAGCTCCAGCTTCTCTACCATCTCTATGGATACGAGATTATCCATGCTACCACTATCCACAATGACCTTGCACACCCTGTCCTATGGATCAGGTGACTGCCTATCTCTCCTTGGCGGCATGGCGAATTCTCCTCTTCTCTACTACAGAAAGAAAAGAACAATCTGTCCTAGCTCTGATACCACTTGACGTTGTGTATCAGAGTACTCCTTACCTCTTATGCCTTCCTTGCCTGAAATATACAGACAAGAATCTGAAGCTTTGATACCAAACGGACGCAGGCGCTCCCTTAGGCAGCGTCCGCTCACAGGACCTCCTCCTTCCTTGGCCCGAAGAACTGAAAATCTCTTCTAATTCCCTATCAGGAATTTTTCCACACCTACAACAATCTTCCAAAAGATCTCCCATAGCAATCGGGAAATCAAACTTCGTAGCCTTGCAAGGTCAGTGATCGAGCATAGGACTCTCGAATCTCCGAGACCCGATATGAGTCAACACTGACCCTTCCGTTCCTTTGTCGGGACTTTCTCTATTGGGATCTTGGCACTCACGGTGTCGAGCAACTCGATTCTCCAACTCCCGAGTCCTGATATGCCAAACTTCGATGAGCTCGTGGCTTTGACTTTTCAACGGTCCTGTCACCTCGTCGGGATTTCGGACTTCGTGGGATCGTGAATCCTGATGTCAATGTCTCGACACTTCTCACTGCGAAACCCCAATGACTTATGCCATATGTCTTCCACTCTAACTCTTATGGTCCCACACAACTCTTCCGTCGAGATTTCGCATTTCACGATTCCAAGCTACAAGAGTATCTGGTCTCCGAAATCTCTGGTGCTCCAAACCCCGACTTCTTTGGATCTTCTGACATGCATCCCAATTGATGGACGGTTCTGAGCCCGTCGGAATATCGTGGATCATGATATCGCAATTCCTGTTGTAATACTTTGGAGGTTCGATCTACGAAACCTCGATACACGATATACATGTAGATCCAATGGTCCTGGCTGACTTGGATCAACGCTTTATCTGTCCTGAGCTTAAACCTTCGGGAATACACCACTGTATCTCCCCTACACATCCACAAGATCTGACGACCCATGAAAACTCGTGGATTCTCCTCAGAGAATACCGACCGTCCGTTCCTTCCTGATGAATTATGTGAAAGGACTAAGTGTTCTTTTCCACAGAACTCGTTCACCTGCTCGCAAACTTGCGATGCTTCCCTCAAACTTCAAGTCACAACTTGTCCTCGCTGTTCTCCAACAAACTCAAAGGCCTATCCTTCCTGATATTTTCCCACAACTTTAAGTCTTTAGAAAGAAAACCCTCTTGCATGCACTCCTTGCGGAAAACCTTCAACAACGTCTAAGTGTTGAAGTCCCTCGACTCTGCGCACCCCTCCTGCAACAGTCTTTCAGCTCTTTACTCAGGTTTGCAACCCTGAGAATTTTACCCAGCCTGCGCACTCCTTGCACGACCCTGTGGCCAACTGCACCTTTGAGGAAATGAGAACAAAAGATATCTCTATTTGAACCCATCTGTCAACGCACTCCTTGCATGAAATTCGACTGCACTCCTTGCAGGAATTCTACAGCTCAAATAGAGAAACAATTGAAACTCATTTGTGAAATCATATACAAAGCACATAAAAGCAAATGTGTGATTGAAAGCCACCATTCATGAGCACATCAACATCAATACACAGAGAACAGACACAAAAACCATGAATTTGAATCAATCTCTTCTATTAATTCAAGTATATGTACATGGGTGTTCTTACACAGCTCTCTGCATGCTCTTGCTCTAATGCTCCAGAATTCTCTATCTTACAAATGCACAATGAGGGTGTCTATATCTCGTTTCCCTCTTGCGCTCTAAAGCTATCAAATCTAAAATTAAATTTCTATCTACCTGCATTAACTATTTTAAATGTCGTCTATCTACTAAGGACGAGAGCTATTCACTCAAGTTCCACTTACAATATACAAAGTGCGCTTCATCTTAATGGTTCATTTAAGATCACGCAACCATTCCAAAGTGTTTTCAAAATTTGTGCTGGCTTGTCCAGCTGTCTTTTGCTTCCGCGCTAGCTCGCTTGATGTGTTGGCAATGCTCCTGCATCAGATTAACATGGTAGTCGAAATTTCGTAGCAAGTTTTGGTCATCATTTTTTCCAGGCCGAAGTTGGACGACCCTTCAAACCCAAACAATTTCCAAAATCCACCAATGGTTAGATCCAATCAAGAAGTCAATTGTTGAATAAATTGTCATTGATTTCAAAGGTTAGAAAGTGATCAAATATATGTCAAAGGTTAGTAAGTGATTAAATACAAATGTGACCTTGGTATCACTTTAATAAATACAAAAGTGGAAACAGAGTTTACATAAAAGTGGAAATGAAAGTGGACTAAATATAAATATGACTTTAATAAACAACAAAATTTGAAAAGTTAGGTGGAAGTGTTGTTTAAGTAAAAGAGGAGTAAATATGAAAGTGGAATAAAGAAAAGGTAAAAGTGAAATTGGATTAAAGAAAAAGGTAAAACTGAAAGTGGATTTAAAGAAAAAGGGAAAAAGTGAAAGAGCACATGGTATTTATAAACCATGGTGGTATTTAGCTATGGGAAGATGAAAAGTGAATTAAATCATGATAGTCAAAATCTATTTGATCAAGGGGGTCAAAATATGCTCAAAAATAAAAGTGTTCAGAATTGCTTGAAAACAAACGCGTGTGTAGGCCTTGTTCTCATGATCTCAACACAACTTGAATGGGTTCAAACAGACATCATATGCGAAAGATATCGTGTTTTGTCTTCTTTGCCAACATGCAAAATTTTTGCTGACTGTAAAGTCTATACAATCTAACGTGACAGGGTCATACTGCTAACATGTGTTATAACCCTAAATTTATCTACACATGAATACCTAGCCTTTGACCCTCTTACTTTCATTTTTTCCCAAGCCACTGTTGAGTTTCTTTTCTAAAAAACCAATTTTTTGAAGATGTACGCACCCTGCACCACTACTGCTTGCGTACATACACTTGTTGCACCACTACAAATCGTGTACATACACATGTTGCACCATTACATCCCGCATGTACTTGCAAAAGTTGCAAAAAATAAAAAGTTGCAAGGAATTTGTTGAGATTACGGGCTATTGGGTAGTTTCTCAACTAATCCATCGTCTATAGCCCATCACCCAACCGAATAACCATCCTTTTGTCATATAAAAGGAGGTGTTGGGGTCTCGTTCCACATATATACGTAAGAACAGTGAAACTCTACCCATTTCACATCCCCTCCTTGCCCAATTAATTGCAACCCTTTTGTGAGAATTGCCTCAACATTCCCTAATTATCCCTTCTTCCTCCATCAGAACCCATTCACTTCCCAAGAAGAGATCAGGAGGTCGAGAGGAGAACCCATACAAAGGTGTAGTTGGATCTTGAGCCCAGAACAAGTTCATGGAGTAGTAGCCAAATTTGGTTGTAAAGGTATAATTATTGAGTTATTAATAAAAGAATTACTTTTCTTGTCCCAAATCATGGTGTATTGAATGCTTTTAATGGTTTATGTTTTTACATTTTAACATATAACCCTAATTTGTATATGAAATATCATGTTTTAGATTTATGTTTATCTATCGTTGAATGTAGATCATCCTTGGGAGGAGGATTTCAGTCAACGAAGCTTTCAAGCACGAGGAGATCATCACCGGATGCAGAGTAGAGGTATAGTTACCTGATCCCTCTCATCTTTTATTTTCTTGTACGAGTTTTGGTATGTTTGGGGTAGTTAGAGAAGTAGTTGAATTTTAGATGGCTAATTTATCTACCTACATTTTGAACCCTGGTGTAGTAATAGGGGGGGTTTTCCCAGTAGAATAACTAGAGACCGTACTGGGGAAGCCTCTAGGGTTTTAGGGGATTTTGGGTGTCTGATTGGTTTTTCTTCCTTTCGAGTTTCTGTTGAGTCTTCTGAGTCTTTTAAGGGATTTTGGTCAACTTTTGGTGCCATACCAATTCTCCCTGCCCTATAAGTCTATTTGTTTTCTTTCTTTTTTGAGGAACTACAGAGGTGTACGCACACTACTTTGGGTCAGCCCGCCTACATACGCGCCCTGTCTAGTAAACATCTCGCGTACATACGTAGGCTGCGAAAACAACAGTAGCGTACCTAGTTCAATAAACTGTTTTTGAAAAAGAGGCAACCAAACTCTTTCCTGATTGAGTTTTATATTTCTCAGGGTTTCTTGACTAATTTCAGAATCTCTGTTTTTATAGTCATATTTTGGGTTAGATTTCAGTTTGCTTGTCTTTTTGAAGTTTCTTGTATTTACTTCTAAAAGGGTTTTAAGCGAGTCTTTGAATTTTTGATCGGCCTGTTTGGTGTCTTTAGTGACTCCCTATGATCTGCAGTGGGCCGAAGGACTATTTCAATCTTGTCTTGTAGTTCTTTTTCCCCCTTTCATTTTCTTTGAAAAAAGAGAAAAATATATTTATTTCAAGTTTTTCCTGTTTGAAGCATTTTCAAAAAAAATATTTTTCATTCTTAGTTTGGTAAAGTATTTGGAGTTAGTTATTTTACTTGAAAGGCAAAATAGTTCATTTTTTAAGTTCCTTACTGATTTCTTAAAACTTAAGTATCTTGTATTCAAGCGAAATTTCATTTTAGGTCTTCTTTTTAAAGATATTGAAAAAGTTAGTTACAGAAAAATTTGGTTACAAAGAGTTAGTTGTAAATCTTTAGTTTTGAATAGAAGTAATTTTTCTTTTAGAGTTTCGTCGTTTTCTCCTCTTTTCGTCTTTCAAAACATCACTAGTTTCATCGCCATATCCTTTGAGTTAAACAAGACATTAAAATGAACGCTAAATTTAAAATTAATTAGACTTTTTTGTTTGTAGGTTCAACCAACTAGTTTAGGGTTAGGGCCTTGAATTACGTTGGAGAGGAAACTCTTCAAGGATTTTAAATAAACATCAGAGTCAGAGCTAGGGAGTGTTAAAGTCTAGTGACATGAAAGTTATCCGGTACCCCCCTCTAACAAAGGGGCTAAACACGACATCGCATGAGGAAAGGTAGCGAAGATAACCCCTCCAAAGCCAGACTAAACATAGTGGGGAACACATATTGAGGATCTATCATGGGAATACTATCGCTCACATTTGCCTATGGAGCTTCATGGACCTAAAATCTGTTTGAGATATTCTTTTGTCTTCTGAACCACTTTCTTTCGATACACTCAGAAGGTTTCAGAAATTTTATCCTACTCATTGCAGTCCACCCGACTGTCGACTGCACCCGCCTAGTGAGTATTTACGAGCTGGAAACTTAGTTTCCTGTACTCTAGGGACTTACACAGGTTACTGCGGGGGTATACCATGGTACCTAGGGTAGATGTTGGGTCACACTTTGCAAATTATACCTAGAGGGTGCTTCTGTGTTTGAGTTTCACTTGCATCGGTAAATTTCTCTAGTGTTGGCTGGCATAATTGTTCTTCCAACTAGATAGTGATTTGCTTGGTTTATCTGATAGGAATTTTTCTAGTGAGTTCTTGGCTTTAAATGCTAGTTAAATCCTTACTATGTCGTTGATATTTTCACAAAGTGGAAGATCAAGAGCTTTGTTGGTCACAAAGGCTTCAGGGCATGTCATCGGTTGCAATAGAGCCACCACTTCCACCATTACGGTGAATACTTGAACAACAAGGGTCATTTGAAGTGACTGGGTCGTAAGAAACTGTGCCCGAGCCTGCTCCGAGAGGAGATTACTTGAATCTAGAGGAACCTATTATTTTTTACCTTGGAGTAGAACCTCTCAGGCCATCCAACCCTCCAACCACTGACTTGTCGATGCCAATCTTGGTACAAGTTGTCCCTCCAAGGGTGACACCTTACGAGCATCATATAGTCTTACAAGAAGATATGGAAGCAAATGTTGCTACTTCATCTGGGAGTCCTCATACTCATGTTTCATCTACTACCACAGGGGGTATGTTTCATCCTAACCCACCTTCGTTGGCCTGGACCACAATGGTCTCAACCCCCTCTACCTTGAGCAATGATTTGATACCGTTATTGGCGGAGACCACTGCTTCGTTCACGTAGAGTACGAAGGGCCCTCCATTTTCATATGGGATGCCCGTATTTGATTAGAAATCCACCCTTACCTACTCCACCTTACATACCATGGGTCTTGGGGTAGGGAGCTCAAATTCTCCCATGAAAGGGTCTACCGAGGGCACTTTAGTCCCTTTCTATGCTATCACTTACCGAGGGCACTTTAGTCCCTTTCTATGCAACCCATCAGTCCAAATGCTAACTACAAGTTTTTTGGAGCAGGAAGTTTAGGACATTCATCTTACACTACACTGGTGGGATCCATGTCATTCTCTTTGTTCGACACGTTTGGTAATAATTCTTTTTCGCCGGCTTCCATATTGGCTAGGGGAAACCCTAGTTTTGGACAATAGAATCCTGTGTAGGGTACTATTCCTACACAAGGGGAAAGCACAAGAGTTTTCTCCTCACAAAGACTTTGGAATCCTTGTCAGTGATCAGTTCCCTCGAAAGGGATGTTGGTCAGGGATAACCCCTTCTACGGTCAATGGAACCCTGGGCAAGGCTCAGTACCTATGCCCATCAGATCGACTGGGGTCATCCCCTTCCAAAATATTTGGAACACAACGCAAAGAGAAATCCCCGCCCAACCCATGCCATCCAATTACGGGAATCAACTGATGATATCCCAACAAACACAGTCTCCGTACCCTGGCCAAGGCCATGGTTTCTACCAAAACCCTGGCCAGCAACCCAACTTTTCCTAACAACTTGGTGCAAATCAAAATCCATGCCCCCTTTTTCCTATACATAGTACCCAACCAAAACTACCATTTTTGGAAACGCTACATCTGCCAGAATTGTCAAGGTTTCTTAACGACCTGATTTGTCATGATCCATGTTGGCCCCCCATGCCGACTAAGTTTCCCTTGGATATTCTAAAATTTGAAGGCAAGCCTGGTGAAGACCCAGGTGATCATGTGACAACTTTCCACTAATGGTGCTCATCAAACATGTTGCGAGATGACTCCATACAGTTGCGCCTGTTTCAATGCACTCTTATCGAGGGTGCCACAAAATGGTACTTTGAGCTCGACCGCTCAAGGTATTCTTATTTTAGTGACTTAGTGATGGTCTTCCTAAACCATTTCCAAGTACCCGTGAGATACAATGTTGACACCGAATTGTTGGCCAAATTTGAGCAGACTAAGGCCGATCATATCTCAGATCACATCCGAGGATTGCGGCATCGGAAGAGCTTGATTAAGGTACACGTCCCACCAAATTTCTTGCTGGAGTGGTTCCTGAATTCTTTGGTACCAGCTTTATCCAAGGATGTTGCAACTTCGTGAGTGTTTTCATAGGAGGAGGTGATAATGAGAGAACAATAGCTCAAACTGATTTAATCTCATTCTAGATTACTCTATAAGATCTTTCCAGATGTGCCATGGTCCATCCTCGACAAGGCCAGACAAAAGTCTAGACCACATACCGATGGTATAGTTGGTTCAACACAAGGAAAGTCGACTGATATGTTGTCAAATTAATTGCAACAATTTTTGATACAACAAATGGAAACCAACCAGACCTTCGGTTCAGATGTTTCCTCTATCCAAACTTCGAGCATACATAGTGTGCAGTCGACGAACCCGAAGGCCAACCAACATCTTGAAGGAAAGAAAAAAAAAACGAAAAAATAAGGGTAAAGGGGATAAGAAGCCTAATAAAAATGTTGGCGGGGGCCTTTACAGAGAATAGAAAGTTGAAGTATCTATGTAACCTTTACATGAAATACCACTCGAATCACCTATGCCCTTGACTTGCAGATGCCCAGAAGCTATTGGTGCAACAATAGCCTGTTGTGTTGATGAACCCATTTCCACATGGGAAAAACATGGCTCAAGCCTCAGCATCTTTGAGCACGAAAGGGGGCAGTCAGGGACCGCCCGCGTCTACTGGTAATAACTTGATCATGAATGTTTATATGTTGAAAGGTGATGCTCATATAGCGACTAGGGAATGATATTATGGAATGCCAAAATTTGCTGAAAAGGGTAAAGAATCCACAAACCCACCAGTTCCTCTCCAGATTTAGAAGATGATGGGAGAAACAATGACATTCATCCCCAAAGGTGTGTTCAAGAAAGCTTCTCATAATATGAATGCAAGGGCTACCAAGAAATACTCTCCGATGGAATATTTGGCCAAAACCCCTTGTGCGATGTCCGCTTTGGAGGTCCTCCAGAGCTTCCCTTTGCAGAGAAAGGATTTTCTATCTGCCTTGGGATCAACAAAGACTTGTAACCTGGGAGGGATCGTTCTCGATCCAACCAAATTGAAACCTTGTCTCCCTTACCATGTTTCATTTCAGATAGTAGTGGCTTACACCATGAAATATTTTACTCGGAATATTTTCCGTATGGTGATTGACGAGGGTGCCTTGACTTACATGACATCATTGGCATGCTAGAAGGCCATTAGGAAACCCTTTTTGTCTCTGTCTTCCACATTGATTACTACTTTCTATGGTCGTTCATTTATACCACATGGAATCAATCCTTATTTCCCCATGCAGTTAGGAGAGAAGACCATGTGTGTCAAATTTAAAGTGGTCAATCTGCCTCTTGTCTACAACCTTCTGTTAGGAAGGAGTTGGACCACTGCAATGCATGCAGTGGTTCCCACATTTTTGGGGGTCTTTTTGTTACCACACTAGGCTCGAATCGTGTCCATTGACCAATTGTCCTTCTCATGTCCTGACCCTTCATCGGGGGAATCCACGGTCCCGATGATTGATGTAACATACCTAGCCACCCACAAGTTGGGCATGATACCTTCAAGATCACCCTTGGACTTATTTCTCTTATAGATACCTTTTAAAATTTAAGGATGCATAAAAGAAAAGACTTTAACAACATGCACAACAATATCCAACAAGCATGCATAGTCTAAAAATTCAATTAATGATAATTAAGTATACACATAAGAAATACATTCATATACATGTAAATGATACCATAACAGAGAGCACTTATCTTTATGAAAGATGACACCATATGGTTGCAGACCAAGGATGTTCCACCCAACCGTAGACACTACTATTCCAAATATCAATAGCAACATCACCCCTGAGCCAGGGCTATGAATCCACAAGGATGCTTCCAGAGTGTTACTTGGCTTCCTAAACCAGTCAGCACCCAAAATTTCACAAGCTTCCCAACTCTCATAGCAATCCAAGTACCCATCTCTCTTCTACCCATCTTGCACCACCCGAGAGAACGAACCTCCACCCTTCTCTGCCACACAGTCCCTCAGGTAGTCCTTCTCCTTATTTGGGCTCCAATGCAACTGGTCTAGAATATCAATGCTGGAACTCTCAAGACTCGCAGTTGTGAGAAATTCTAGACATAGGCCAACGCATCTCAGACATGCGGCCTCAGGTCACGGCTAGATCACACCAGCGACCACTATAGCCAACTATCTCGTGCCTAATCTTCAACAGTTTGACTTCCTTTCCTCGAGCCAATACGTAGATGACGGATGGATCAATGAACAAGTAAGTGGGTGCATGGAGGTGCGTGCATGAAAGAGAGTGAGGGATAGAATGGTGCGAATGCAGAAGTGAAGGAGGAAATGAGCCAATGACCAACCCCCCATCAGACCAGAGGTCGGCTTAAGTAATTTTCATGGGAATCAAGAACCTCCTGGCCTTCCCCAAGAATCTCATGTAACTGATCCCCTCCCTTAGACAAAAAGGGTAATTAGAATAGGAATAAACACTTAGCCCCTCAAGCCCCCTCTCTTGTGAAATCATAGCCCCCTATAACTCTAGTCCTTATCCGTCTAGCAGTTGATTGTGCAGTTATTATTAATAATGATAAAAAAATTACATGTCTTGGGCACACTAGCTTTTTAATAATTGTTTGGGCACTCTGGCCTCTCAGCATTGTAACAATACATTATTTAAAATGGGGGTTCAAAACCTAGGGTGTTACATCCCCTCCCCCTTATTTTGGCATTGTCCTCAGCGCATATACAAAATATAGATCAAAATATCAAATTTATTCAAAAAGTTGCGGGTACTCTGCCCGCATGGCATCTTCATTCTCCTAGGTAGCATCTTCAGGACCATAGAAGGTCCACTGAACTTTTACCATCTCTATAACTCGATTTTGAAGAATTTTGACTTTTATGTCCAATACCCACACTGGCTAAACCTGAAAATATCCCTTTGTCTCTACCTGAATCAGATGCCATTCAATAACATGGTTAGGATCATGTACATATTTATTTATTAAAGAGACATGAAATACATTATGCACATTCATGGAAGCAGGCAATGTAAGCATGTATGCAACTGGCCCTATTCTATCCAATATTTCAAATGGACCACAAAATCTGGCTGCGAGCTTTGTACAACTACCCAATTTCAAAGAGATTTTCTTGGGATTCACTTTCAAAAGTACATGCTACCCTACTTTAAACTCTATAGCTATCATGTTCTTATCTGCATAAAATTTCTATCTATCCTGAGCTACCTTTAAATTATGCTTGATCTTGACCACCTGGTCTTCCATGTCCTTGAGTAACTCCGTCCCAAGTACCACTCTATCTGTTGGGTTGTCCCATCTTACTTGAGTATTGCGTTTCCTACCGTACAAGGATTCAAATGGGCTCATTCTCAATGAATATTGATACCCATTATTATATGCAAACTCAACCAAGTGTAAGTAATCTTCCCACTTAGATGACTTATCCATCACATACATTCTCAGCATGTATGCAATTATTCGATTGACTCTCTCTGTTTTCCCAGCTGTCTGGGGATGATATGTTGTGATAAAGTTTAGATTTGTGCCAAATCCTTTAAACAATCCCCTCCAGAAATTGGATGTAAACTTTATATCTATGTTTGAGACAATTGTCCTAGGTATCCCATGCAACCTAGCAATTTCCTTCATGAAAATTTCTGCAATATTAGTCATTGTATGTGTTGTCTTAACAAGCACAAAATGAGCATCCTTTGTTAATTTGTCAACCACCACCATGATTGAATCATTTTCCTTATTCGTTCTGGGTAATCCTATGATGAAATCCATGGTGATCACTTCCCATTTCTTCTCTGGGATTGGCAATGGTTGCAGCAAACCCGTTGGGTGCCTATGCTCAGCCTTCACCTTCTGACATTCCATACATCAAGCGATGTAATCAACAACATCCTTCTTCACTCCTGGCCAAAAGAACTGGCTTCTTACTGCTGTAATTTTTTTCTGGTAACCGGGATCTCCAACATAAGGAACATCATGGATTTCCTTCAATACCAAATTCCTGAGTTCTCCATAACTAAGAACATAGATTCGATTTTTATGCATGAGTAGTCCTTATTCCTTTATCTCATACTCCTTTATTTTCTGTTGTACATCTCCTTGTTGTAAGGTTTCCTTTACCTGTAAGTAATGTTGGTCTGTAACAAGACCATCTAAAAATTTTCTCTTCAATTTTGACTGGTGCATACTGACGGTAGTAGCATGCATGATATGCACTCTTCTACTAAGTGCATCGACAACTTTATTCTCCTTTCCATTGATATGCTTGATATTGAAGTCATATTCACTTAAAAATTCCAGCCATCTTATTTTCCTGGCATTCAAGGTCGGTTGTTCAAAACGATAGTTCAGGCCAATGTGTTCTATCCTTAATTCGAATTTCTTCCCCATGAGATAATGCCTCCACATCCTCAAGGCGTGAATAATGGTAGCAGGTTCCAAGTCATGCGTGGCATAGTTCCTCTCGTTTTCCTTAAGATTTCTGGACTAATATCTAATGATATGTCCATTTTGCATGAGAAATCCCCCAATTCCTTCCTTACATGCATCTGTACATACCAAAAAACTTTCATTTGGGTCAACAATTTTAACACAGGTGCACTAGTAAGTAATTCCTTCAACAGATTAAAATTCTTTTCACACTTGAGTGTCTATTCAAATTTAGTTCCCTTCTTATGCAAAGAAGTGATGGGATGAGAAGTCTTAGAGAACTCTACTATGAACCTTTTGTAGTAGCCAGCTAATCCCATAAAATATCTGATGTCTAACACATTTATGGGTGTTGTCCATCCTCTAATGGCTTCGATCTTATTTGGATCTACTCCTATGCCCTGTTCTGAAATAATGTGTCCCAAGTAATGGATCTGCTTTTGATAGAAATAACACTTACTCAAATTGGTATACAACCGATGTTCTCTTAGTACTTGCAATACCATTATTAAGTGATTTTCATGCTCCTCTTCAGACTTAGAATTGATAAGCATGTCATCCAGGAATACTATGACAAACTTATCCAAAAAATTCTTGAATATGCCATTCATTAAGCACATGAATACAACTGGTGCATTGGTCAGTCCAAATGGCAAGACTACAAATTCATAATTCCCATACCTAGTCCTAAAGGCTATCTTATGAATGTCTTCTTCCTTGATTCTTACATGATGGTATCTTGCCCTCAGGTCAATATTTGAAAATATCGTTTCTCCTCTTAGTTGTTCAAAGAGTTCATCGATTCGAAGTAGAGGATACTTGGTCTTTATAGTGTACTTGTTTAGCTGTCAGAATTCAATACACAGCCTCAAGGGCCTCAAGGTTCCATCCTTCTTTTTGACAAAAAGTATTGGTGCTCCCCAAGGTGAAACACTTGGATGTATGTACCATTTCTTCAACGATTCCTCCAAATGAATTTGTAATTATTTTAACTCTGGGGTGCTCATTCTGTAAGGTGTTTTTGACACTTGGGAAACTCCTAGCACTAAATAAATTGAGAAATCCATCTCCCTTCTTGGTGGAAATCCGAGTATTTCTTGGAATACATCTTCAAATTCCTGTAGTACTGAGAAATATTCAAGGATTGGCCCCTTTGTATTATCTGGACCTTTCATATGAGCTACATACAGTTGACATATTTTCCTAAATCATATTTTTAGCTGTAAGGCTAAAATCTCCCTTATAGAGACGGGTCTTCGAATTCCTTTCACAGTGTTATGTTTTCCATTTCCATCAAGACAGGTAAATGTCTTGTTATGAAAATCTAGGACAACATGATGCTTATCCAACCAATCCATTCCAATCATAATATCATAAGACCCCAATGGTATGATATTTATATCAATACTAGTATTCACGCCATTAAGACTTATGGAACAACTTCTGACCATACCATGGATTCTTCTTTTGGTCCCAATGGCTAACTAAACCAAACTTTATTTTCCAAGTTTAATTTTATCCAAATGTAATCTATCCACTATCTTAGGATGAATGTAGCAATGAATTTCTTCTGAATCAATGAAAATAGCAATAGGTTGATTTATGATCTTACCTTTGACCTCAATCACATTGGATTGGTATTCTGCTTGTCGATCATCTAAAGCTTCATAGATTCTTCCTATATCTTTGACTGTTGTAGCCTTTTGGATGTTGTGCACAGTTCTCACTCTATCCTTTCTGTGTGGGAAATCCTTGTACATGTGATGTTCCTTGCATCCCCAACATTCGATTGGTGGTCTTCCCCTTTTTCCCAAGGAATCTTCTTTCTTGAAATCCCCCTTAGCATACTGATCTTGATGATTTCTATTAGGCTCATTCCTATTGAAGGGAGGTTTGAATCCTTTCCTCCTCTAATAGGACTTCACATTCTTCTTGTCCTTCCAAGATTTATGCATGGATTCTCTTCCCTGGCATTGCTCATACATGTATTTATCCTTCCTGATGGCTTCAGTCAAGGTCTTGGGTTCATCATATTTGATCTTTTCCTTAAAAAATGTTGGAAGTCCACTTAGAAATCTCTATATTTTCACGTTCTCATCACCAATGAACCTGCCATACTTTAACAATACCAAGAACTTCTTCTCATACTCTGCCATATTCATGCTTTCCAACTTGAGTTCAAAGAATTCCTACATTTTCTTTTCATAGAAATGATCTGAGAGGTACTCCTTCTGGAAGTACTTCTTTAACTTCTTCCAAGTGATCCTACTTTCATTAACATGTTCCACTTTCTTCAGTTGGTCCCACAACATTGCAGCTTTATTGTGTAAATGGTAGGTGGAAATCCAAGCTTCCAGGTTGGGCGAATAGTTATGAAACTAAAAATATCTCCGGAGTCCAAGAAACCATGCTTCAACATCATATTCCCTTTCTCTTTCACCGTCGAAGGAAGGTGGCTTGAGCTTACTCAACTCTCCTTGCAGACTACCTACCTCTTGTTTCCTTTTTTGGTGTCTGATAGGAGACACCTATGGACTTCTTACGAGATCTTCCGATGCATAAAACCTTCTTTCTGGGTAAGGAGGTGAGTGGTGTCCATGAGCTCTGCTAGCACTTCTAGAATAACCATCTCTTCCATGATCATTCCTTCTTTCATGGCACCTGCCTTCTTCCTCTTGTATTGAGTTTGATCCCTTCTTCATTTGTCTCTGCAAATAATTTAAGCTCTGCAACACTTGAGAATTTATCTGACTTTTCTCTCTCATCAGTCTCTTATTGTCTTCTTTTTAGTTCTGCACTTCCATCTTCAGGCTTCTTATCGTTTCTAGTAGCATTTCCTGCTCTCCTTTTTCCTTGCATCCATTGGAATCTGTCTCTGCATTACCAACTCTGGTGTTTTGGCCTTTGACCTCCTTATCATGACTGGAGGCTCCCTTTCCTTCTTCCATTTCCTCAATATTCATGCTGAGTCGATGTGCTTAAGCCCCTTAATTATGCAAAATGTGCAAGCAACCATTTTGTTAGAATTATGCATACAATAAACAAAATTTCCAAACCATGCTACATGTCTCTTTCTTTTTTTTTGTTCATGGAGATCATATCTCCATTCTTCGGAAGATAACAGTGTCATTTTATCCTTGGCCGACACAGAATCTCATCCTATGCAGGTGCTTCCTTCAAACCACCTTCCCAGGTGACCATGACTAGAAACCGCAGCTAAATCCTTCCTTAGCACTTTTCTATCTCGAAGACAATCGATTCGTCCCTTAGCCCTCCTTCCCTCAGCTCCTAATCTACATATGACCACAGATATGACCCTACACTTAGTTGAAAAAGCGCTTATCCAGATCTTCAAGACTTCAAAACTTTCAGCCAGGATTGGATCAACGGTCCTCATCCTCTTTCATGATCAACGATCGAGATCCGCTTCGGGACTCCGTGCTTTGGGAGTCTCAACTTTCATCTCCTTCCTCCTCCCAGAACGCTTTTACCTAGATTTCATGATATACCAATGGGTGTCCTCTCATAGATCAATGGATGTGTATTGCTTCATCTCTTCGAGGTTCAGAAGTTTCAAACCTTCCTCCTGCACTTTCTCCCTAAGTGCTTTTACCCAAAGTCAACAAACCTTTGACGTGTGTCTTCTAGAATCAATGGTCGATACATAATCCGATCTTTGGGCCTTCAAGAGTTTTTTACCCAATGCAACCTGCCACATCTTTCCCCTCTGGAGTGCCCAGTCTCCAAACTACATGATCTTTCACCACATGGAGAAATATTGGAAGAAAACACGTGGCCCAATCAGGTGGGTGACACTTGTCATGTTCTAACTGAATTTTCAATAATCCAAATGCTCAAAACTTACTGACATGTGTCACACATCCCATGTGTCCATGTCATCCCAGGTGACATCTGCAAGCCACGTCACTTCGGAAATTCCGGGGTCCACATCACCTCCTAGTGACATCATCATGCCCCATCACTTCGTCTCTTCGGGCTTCGGGACTTCAAGAGTTTTCATGCTAGCACACTTCTAATTCTCCCGAACTCCACATTCCAAAACTAGCCAATCTGTCTCCCTCTGTCCTCCTAGATCAGATGACTAAGATTCACTTCGGGTCTTCACCCCAAGTCCAAGGATATGCACCATGTGTCCTCCTTAATCTAATGGTTGAAGCTTAATTCGGATCTTCGAACTTCAGAAATCTCAAATTCCAAAAATTATCTGGTCCCAATAGCTTTTATCCAAAGCCCTGGATCTAGTGATGCGTAGCTCTTAGTAGATCAATGGCTGAGATCCTCTCGAATGATCGGACAGTCGAGATTTACTTCGGCTCTCTGGCTCTCCAAGCTTCGAAAGTCTCAAATATCAACTGAAAACCTCTCGAACAGATTCCTCCAGAGTTACTAATCTACTAAAATGTAACCTCTTGGTGATCGACGATCAAGATCTACTTTGGACGATCCAACAGTCGACGTTTACTTTGGGATCTCCGACTCTTAGGGATTCAGGAGTTTCAAATCTCAACTTCTCCTCGCATGATCTTTCCCAGAGTGATTTCACCCGGAGCACACAATCGGTTGATGTGTGTCCTCCTATGGATCGATGGTCCCCAACTACTTCATCTATTCTGAGTTTTGATGTTCGAGCCCTAACCTGTCACATCACTGCATGCCTTTCAATTTGCAGGGGCATGTATCGATGGTTTGGAGTAACCCTCTTTTTGCCCCGCAATTCTCCTGATGTTGACACGTAACCCCTTGTGGAAACTGTGGTTTGGATTGTGGGACTACCTTGGGAAATTACTCCCATGCAACTTGGTTCCCTGCAATGCCTCATGTCCATTGATCTCCATCTTCCATGGGATCCGATGGTTGTGACCTTAACCCTTGCTTCCTTTTCATCGAACGACCCATGTTCGACTGTCCTCTGATCTAATGATCCCGGATCTCTCTTGATCCTACAGTGGCGATCTCTCCCGAATTCGAAGAGGACGGTCACGATCCTTCAAACCAATTACATTGGTTTCTGACATTCTATCTCCCGCGTAGATTTTTCAATGCCATTCCTCTTGATCTTTTCAAATCCATGGTCATAATTTGATCTCGACCCTGAGACTCTGACCAACAAACCCGACCCATGTCGGCCCGGTGTTTCAACCAGAATCTCTGATACCAAACTGTAACATACCCAACCACCCACAGGTCGAGCATGCTACCTTCAAGCCTTCACTTGTACTTCTTTCTCTTACAGATACCTTTTAAAATTTAAGGATGCATAAAATAAAAGACTTTAACGACATGCACAACAATATCTAGCAAGCATGCATAGTCCAAAAATTCAATTAATGATAATTAAGTATACATGGAAGAAATACATTCATATACATGTAAATGATACCATAACAGAGAGAACTTATCTCTATGAAAGATGAAACCAACTGGTTTCAGACCAAGTACATTCAACCCAACCGTAGACACTACTGTTCCAAATCTCAACAACAACATCACCCCCAAGTTAGGGCTATGAATCCACAAGGATGGTTCCAGAGTGTTACTTGGCTTCCCAAACTAGTCAGCACCCAAGCTCTCACATCAATCCAAGTACCCAACTCTCTTCTACCTAGCTTGCACCACCCAAGAGAATGGACCTCCACCCTTCTCTGCCATGCAGTCCCTCAGGCAATCCTTCTCCTTATTCGGGCTCTAGCACAACTGGTCCAGAATCTCAATGATGGAACTCTCAGTACTCGTAGCTGTGAGAAATGTTGGACACAGGCCAACGCATCTTAGACATGTAGCCTTAGGTCATGGTTGTATCACACCAACAACCACTACAACCAACTATCTCGTGGAAAATCTTCAATAGTTCGACTTCCTTTCCTCAAGCCAGGACATGGATGACATATGGATCAATGAACGGCTAAGTGGGTGCATGGAGGTGCGTGCATTAGAATGGTGCGAATGCAGAAGTGAAAGTTAAAATGAGCCAATGACCAACCCCCCCATCAGACCAAAGGCAGGTTTAAGTAATTTTGTGGGGAATCAAGAACCTCTTGGCCTTCCCCAAGAATATCACATAACCAATCTTGTCCCTTAGACAAAAAGGGTAATTAGAATAGGAATGAACACTTAGCCCCTCAAGCCCCCTCTCTTGTGGAATCATAGCCCCCTATAACTCTAGTCCTTGTTTGTCTAGCAGCTAGTCATGCATTTATTATTAATAATGATTAAAACATTACACATCTTAGGAACACTGGCGTTTTAATAATTGTTTTGGCACTCTCACATCTCAGCATTGTAAAAATACATTATATAAAATGGGGGTTCAAAACTTGGGGTGTTACAATTGATAACCCTCATCTCGACACCATCAATGTAGGGGTTGGTTTGTGTCCATCATTGATGGGTACTTTTGATTACTTGCCTCTTTCTAGTGATGTCAATCTTATATCTACTACCCCCGACTAGCCTAGGGATGATATTTTACAAATGTCATTTTTTTGAATGACTTACTTTCACTAACCATGGACTCTTCCTTCCCCATCAGCCTTGATGGAAGGGACAGGGAATTTTGGCATGGCCATGCCCTTGTCCGTGACAAAAGTTGTGTACAACATTGTCCAACAAGCTTCAACCGACCCCAACCTGACTCCTGCAAAGGAGTTAGATCCAGTTCTTGAGCCTATTTGGGATCAAGTTTCCCTTGCCACTACATATTCTTTAGACCTGGTCTTTCCCTCAGATGAGGTGATTCTTGAGGCATTGACTGGTCCAGATAGACCTTGGGATGATCTCCATCACATATCTTACTTCCTCCTAGAGTTAAGAAGAATAGAGGAAGGTGAATTTGTTTTGACTATGACTGGAGATAGGTCTTATCCTATTAATCCTCTGGCAAAACACGCAGTTTATGCTGAGGGTAATATGGCGTGTATCACTGAAACGATCCCTATATATCTCCAAAATTTCTAGAATCGTGGAGAATGTTTTTGTCAGAGCAGACTACTCCCCCAAAGAGATTCGAATTTATATAGAGTTATTTAAGGAATTTCGCGACGTATTTTCCTGGTCTTACGAGGAAATGTCAGGCATTGATCCAACAATCGTCGAACGTGAGATAAAGACTTATCCTGACACCAAGTTGGTCCGATGGAAGTTTCATCCAGTGAATCCTCAGAAAGAGGCAACAATTAAGGCTGAAGTAGAGAAATTTCTTAAAGTCAGTTTTATCAACCCCGTGTAGTTGACAGATTGGGTGTCAAATCTCATTCTGGTAAACAAAAAATGGGGTACGATTCACGTGTGCATGGACTTTCGTGAATTGAATAAGGCCTGTATGAAAGATAATTTTCCCACCCCATTCATCGATCATATCATCGATGAATGCGTAGGCTATGAGGTATTTTCATTCATGGATGGTTTTTCAGGATATAATAAGATTCATATCAAACCCAAAGACCATCATAAAACAACTTTTATCTGTCCTTGCGGCACATTTTCTTATCATAATATGCCTTTTGGGCTGAAAAATGTTGGAGCCACTTTTCAATGGACCATGTTTTTTTCTTTCCATGATCTTAGAAATATAGTCGAGGCTTACCTTGATGATCTAGCATCACACTCTTGCAAGAGATTTGATTATCCCACACACCTCCAAATAATCTTCGAATGATGTCACTACTATCATATTCGCTTGAATCCTAACAACTTCAATTTTTGCATGACATTAGGTCTTCTCTTAGGTTTCATAGCTTAGACAACAAGGATCATCATCAATCCTCTTAAGGTTGAGGCGATAGCTGAGATGCCTCCCCAGTGCAAAATACCCCAGCTTCAAATCTTACAGGGGAAAATGAACTTTCTTCGACATTTTGTCACGAAATACGCTGAGATCACTAAAGGGTTCATTCTGCTTATTGAAAAAGGGAGTCCCCTTCTGTTAGGATGAAGCTGCTCAACCCTTTTTTGAAGCGTTGAAACACACCCTTATGTCTGTCCCTCTACTTAGGCCTCTCGATTATAATAGAGATTTCTTGTTGTAGTTGGTCATTGCAGAGTCGACCATTGGCAGGTTCTTGTTTCAAGAGGATGATCTGCTCGAGGAGCATGTTATTTATTACCTAAGTCGAGGCTTGGTTGGGCCGAAACTCAACGATTCCCATGTTGAGAAACTTATGTTGGTAGCAGTGCATGTTGTCCAGTGATTCTTTCATTATATTCTGCTTCACAAGACCACCATCATTGTCATTGTGAATCCCTTTCAGTATGTGTTGACACGATGGGTCATTGGCGGAAATATCAGTAGATGAATTGTAATCCTCCAGGAATTTGACTTGGAATTTTTTTTCGTGAAATCCAAAAATTCGTTGATCTTTGAGGAACTTATTTTGGAACTTCCAGTCGAATTAAGTGATGTTACGCCCGAAGAATCGCCTATTAAAGGAGATATTTTTTCGATCGCATCTTCGGACCCCTGGTATGGAGATATACTAGTCTATCTTCAGAATTTGAAGTGCCCTACTTCTTCTTCTCATGACGAGCATCGGTGGATTCACCATCAGGCACGAAACTATCTCATACTCGATGACACTTTGTATCATTGAGGCTTAGATTTCATTCTTCGTTGATGACTTATACACGAGGAAGAAGAACTAGTTCTTAACGACTACCACACTGGATCATGTGGTGGTCATTTGTCTAGGTTGGAAACATCCCAAAATATTCTACGAGCCGGTTACTTTTGGCCTACGTTAATCAAGGATTACATTGAGTCGGTCAAGAAGTGTCACCCGTGTCAGATATTCTCTCGAAATATGAGGGCACATTCTACTCCCATGTTTCCTGTCATCATTGTTGGTCCTTTCACTAAGTGGGGAATTTATTTTACTACATGCCACCCAGATTCAGCCAGGGGGCATCGTTATAACATCGTAGTGATATAATACTTCACAAAGTGGGTCGAGGCTATGCCAATGTTCAACAATGATGGAGAAACAAAAACTCTCTTTATTTTTAACTAGATAGTAGCAAGGTTCGTCATCCCGAAGGAGATTTTCATTAACCATGGTAGTCACTTCCAGAACAAAATGATGTCTGAGTTAACATCAAAGCTTGGGTTGAGGCAATAACATTCATCATCCTACTAGCCACAAGAAAATGGTCAAGTGGAAGCTGTGAATAAGTCCCTCAAGACTATTCTTCAACGAATGATCAATTTTGCCAAGTCAAATTGGCATTTGATGTGTTACTCAACATTATGGGCCTACTAAACGTTTGTAAAGACTACCACCAGTTTCTCACCTTTTCAACTCATATACGAACTGGAAGTAGTCTTGCCATTGAGTGTCAGATCTCGTATTTAAAGTTGGTAGTAGATTTATTGCTAGACACTTAACCGCTTGAGGAACGCCTATTATATCTCGAGTAGATCGATGAGTGACGCTATGATGCAGCCTCGACCAACGAGGCTCACAAGAAATTAGTCAAGCGTCAATATGATCGGTACATTCATCCTCATATTTTCTCTAAAGGCGATCTTGTCCTAGTCTATGATCAAGACAAGGATCCCCTGGGGGTAGGCAAGTTGAAACCCATGTGGTTCAGACCTTTCATCATGAAAGAGGTCTTAAAGAAGGGCACTTATCATCTGGCTGACTTTGAGGGAAATTCCTTGGTAGAGACTAGAAATGGGCTCTACCTCAAGAAGTATTACTCTTAGGTTGGTCACCTGGGTGACTTCTTGTACATATGTATAGTTCTTGTATTGCTTTTTGTCTTTTTGTTTTATGGACGTATCATTATTTATGTCATATTTTTCACTGTGGAAAATGTCAAGTGAATCAGAGGTGTTCTTTGGGTTCACAGATGGTGCTAGTCGACACACTCAGAGGCTCGCTTCTACATCTTTGGTGATTTTCACACCCGAAGGCCAGTTTCTATCTTTCGGAGGTATCTGTTTAGGTGACACCACAAACAATGTCTCCTAGTACAACGCAGTGATATATTTGCTTTGTGATGCTTTGTCACATGGCATCTCCCACCTCCATGACTACTTATATGCTCAGTTGTTTGTGTCCCAGTTAAATGGAGTTTACCACTTTTATGATCTTTCTTTACACCGACCTTTCCTTAGGGTACGTCTCTTAGAATGTTACTTTGATTACATTAGGTATATCCATGTTCCTACGAGATTAAATCAAATGACATATACTCTAGTTAATCAAGTATTAGATTGACATGTTTCACACACATAAAAAGAACCACACACATACACATGTACATACATTTGTAAAAAATGTGATCCATAAGATTTATATATATATACATACATACATACATACATA
>SNQJ01S0023096.1:67694-79883 GCA_010110895.2 Picea sitchensis
AGGAGGTATAATTACAACTAATGGTCTAAAGCCGACATAAATAAAATAACATTACCAATATAATATGTCCCAATTAAGGGGTAATGAGCCAATATTAGGGATTAACATTAAATCTCAGTTTTCTATGTCACGATAGGAGATCTTTGATCCTTGGCCTTCCATATACTGGAAATGTTTCGACTTGGCCCTTCATTTCCATTTTGAAGGCTATAAATGGGCCAATTCCAAGCTATGGAAAAGGAGAAAGAATTCAACTTTGAGAGCAAAGTTACTATGGAGAAATTATTTACTTCATATATATTATGCATCCTTTGTCCTTTAAGTTTGAACACATTGTTCATTCCCCAAGCTCTTCCCTTATTGATTGAGAACCTCATTGTTTCTCTCTTATGAGGTTGCCTTTGGTGGATGATTGAAGTGGTGGAGGCCCAGCTGGAAGGAAATTAGTTTCTCGGTTCTGAAACGTGCCGACACAGAAGTCTGTAGTATTTTCACTTCTGATGATAATTTATTAATAGAAATACTCCTTTCTTGTCCAATTGATATCTTGCAAATACATGAGTTATTATCCATGGGCATATTTGTTATGTTTATTAATGGATTATGCTATCTAATGTGCTAACCTTTTATATTATCACCATATTCTTGCTTTTCTTGTTTGTTGAGAACTTGTTGCAGGTATATAGATTTGAGTCGAAGTGCTCAACGGTGGACTTCTTCGAACATCTGGATGAGGTAGGCCTCTTTCTTATATCGCTTGCATATTGATTTATATAACATGTTGTTGGGATAAAGTTGATTTCTGCAGTCATTTTCGTCTATTGTGGTTTACCCTAGCCATAGAGATATTTTCCTCATCACACCGAGCAAAAGTTCGTTTCATCCTCTGAAGCTCCCAGAATCAACTTCTTTAGAAAATGATTATTTTTTACCTTTTGGTTAATTTTCAAATTGCGATGGTGAAAATGAGCTGTCAGCTTCTATTTATAGATTTGTTTGGCCCTTTTTGCCATTTTTTTGACCCCCTTTGTCGTTTTTTCTGGCTTGGAAATCATTAAATATCGTTCTTGATTTTCTTATTGGATGTTACGATACACTTTTCCTTTTGGTTTGGTAACTTTTTGGGAGATGGGTCACTTTTAAAGGTCCTTTGGTAAAAGTCATTTTTTCAAATGTTTTGCATATAAGTTAGGATTCACCCCCACTTTCTGCATCTCATTGTCTTTTCCACTTTGCCATAGGATCTATGCCACCAAGGTACGACACAGAACCATCTTTGCTTCTTTAGAAGTGTCGTGATTAAGTGGTAGAGCCTACCTTTATATGGATTCCCTAGATAGATCCTTGTTGCATTTTGGCATCCATGTTATCTCTAATAACGTTAGGCTTGGGTGTCCTTGTTAGTCCTATCATAATTAAGAGATTGAGCCTCATTCGTCTGATGCACCATCACTCTTGGCCTCACCCTTGGGACTCCAAAAATGAGCATGCTTTGTTGTCTTTCAAGCTATCTTTCAAATATGAAAGAAACATATGATGAGAATACATTTATGCTTTTCAATCTTGTCTGGATTAACTGAGAAAAGTAACCTTCTGGAGTCTTATTTAAGCCCTTTTCAGACTCTCTAAACATGAAAATATTGTCGAGCGATCTTGTTGTCCTTCACGCTTTCCAAACTCAAATTTGAATTCACCTATGTTCGGCGGTAGTTTACCCCTTTTTCAGTCCAGATGGTCAATTTTACGAACAAAGGTATACTCTTGGAACTTCGGTTTGCTAGAAGAGTATTCTCAGGTATAAGTTTAACCCTTTTTCGGGCCTGAGGGACTAAATTTATGAAAAAGAAACATTCTCATTGGTTTTGGTTTATCACCTTTTTCAGGACTTGGAGATTACTTACGAAAAAGGAACCTGCACGGAGTCCATAGTTAAGCTCTTTTTAGACTCCCTATAATTGAAAAGATCGTCAAGTGACCTTGTTCCTTCACACTCGTTAAATTGGTCTAGAAGAACATCTACTGGCATGAGTTTACCCATTTTTCTGGCCTGTGGATTATGGAGGAAAAAGGTACGAGAGAGTTATCCTCAACAAATTTTATATTTTTTCGGGCTAAGGAGAGTAAATCCATAAAAAGGCTGTGAGTCCATAGTTAATCTCTTTTCAGACTCCTTAAAATTGAAAATATTGTCAAGTGATCTTGTCTTTCATCACACTCGTTAAAATGGTTTTGAATAGACATCTTTTTGGTGCCATTTTGCCCCTTTTTCGAACTGACTAGACTATCTCTGAAAACGGTACCCTTTGGAGTCTTCTTTTATGTTTTTGCATACTCTCTGAATGTGAAAAAACTACCGATATTACCTTCTCTGGGCTCGTTAAAATTACATTGAAGGGGGTTTCATTGTGTCTTGCTAATCAAATTTGAATCTCCATGTCTTTGGCCTAATTTCAGCTCCATGTTTCTCTCAATTGAACCTTTGAAGCATGCCTTATATGCAAGCCTTGTAGCACTTTGCCTCTGCAACCTGACACCTTGACCCATGGAGGAATTTTCCCTGAGTGTCCTTTTCCCACACATGTCTCCTTTCTCTGATAATTAGTTTGTTCCTTGCGCTTGGAAATAGTATTATTTTTTGTGACACTCGTTCCTCCTTTATAACGTAGCATTCTTTGATTCTTTTTCAAGCTCTTTAAAAATTGAAAAAGACAAAAAAACAAAAAAACCCAAAAAGAGGGGATGGGAAATATATATTATTTTTTGTGAGCACAATGAGTCGCCCTTGGACAAAGCACATACTTTTGTTTGTTCGTTAAGAATTGGGATCTAATATGAACTTAGAATTCTTTTCTCTCTACATAGATATGTGCCATCCTCCATTTGGTTACTCTTCCAAACACATGGAGAGTTTGTGTTGCCTCCTGCATCATGAACTTATGTCAATGTCATGTTGCCTGAGTCTGATCATATTTCATTCTTTTTTCCAAGGGAAGTTTCACCAAACCTAATTCGTCCTTTCTGTTGTTTGCCTCTTGATCTCATGACTTGTCCATCTCGAAATTCCATTCAAGTCCTGATTCAAAATCGATGAAGTTCTCTGCCTGATCATCAAGATCCTCTTGTGTTTTCCCAACAAGATGTTGAAGACCTCTGGGTAGTGAAGTCACACACTCACACTGTACTCCTACCTGAGTTTTAAAGATCTTGAAGTTGTTGCTCAAGCTATGAATACCTCATCTCTAGCCATTGGGCGTTATTGGATTATTGAAGATGGATACTATACTTGTATATCTTTGATTTTGAGATGTAGATCTATTGTGTATTACTCGCGGCTACACTTTATATAGTTATATGACATGGATATATAGTGTATTTTATTGGCAGCCATGATTTATTTCATCCCGAGCATGGGTATGCCCACCTTAGAGAGACAATTTTTATTTTGCATATGGCACCTCCCGAACTCTAGTCCCAGTCTCACTCGATTCGTACATTGGTGAAAATTTTGCAATGTATTTCAGCCATCAGATGTTCTTCTGACCTCACATATTAGGGGGCATCTGTTATAACCCTAAATTTCTCTACACATGCATACCTGGCCTTTGGCCCTCTTACTTGCATGTTTTGTCAAGCCACTACTGAGTTGCTCTTCTAAAAAAACAATTTTTTGAAGATGTATGTTCCCTGCAACATTATTGTGCATGTACATACACTTGTTGCACCACTATAGCCTATGTACATATGCATGTTGCACCATTACAACCGGCGTATACTTGAAAAAGTTGCAAAAAATAAAAAGTTGCGAGGAATTCATTAATGTTATGGGCTATTGGGTAGTTTCCCAACTAATCCATCACCTATAGCCCATCTCCCAACCGAATAAACATCCTTTTGTCATATAAAAGGATGTGTTGGGGTCTCATTCCACATCTAGACATAAGAACAATGAAACTATGACAGTTTCACATCCCCTCCTTGCCCAAGTAATTGCAACCCTTTTGTGAGAATTGCCTCAACATTCCCTAATTAACCCTTCTTCCTCCATCAGAACCAATTCACTTCCCAAGAAGAGATCAGAAGCTTGGACCAGGTTCATGGAGAAGTAGCCAGCATTGGTTGTAAAGGTATAATCATTGACTTATTAATAAAATAATTACTTTTCCTATCCCAAATCATGGTGTACTGAATTCTTTTAATGGTTTATGCATTTACATTATAACGTCTAGCCCTAATTTGTATATGAAACAACATGCTTGTAGCTTTCAGTTTTTCTATCTTTGAATGCAAGTCAGTCTTGGGAGGAGGCTTGCATTTAGCGAAGCTTTCAAGCGTGAGTTGATCATCATCGGACACAGAGTAGAGGTATAGTTACCTGATCTCTCTCATCTTTACTTTTCTTGTACGAGTTTTGGTATGTTTGGGGTAGATAGAGAAGTAGTTGACTTTTAGAGGGTTAATTGATCTTCCTACATTCTGAACCCTGGTGTAGTCATAGGGGGGTTTTCTCACTAGAAACATGGCATGGTCGTACTGCTAACGTGGCAGGGTCGAACTACTGACGTGATAGGTCTGTACTGGTGATGTGGCAGGTGACCATACTGACATGTAGCAAGTGGTGACGTGGCAGAGGCTGACGTAGCAGGTGATTGGAACATGAAGTGTACCTATCCAAGTTGGAAATGTGTCATGTTGTGGACCAATGGTATGGTGCCACATGGCCCAAACATGGGCTGCTACGTGGCACCCATGCATTATTTAAAATTTTGGTTGGAGCCCACGGGGGTCGAGCCCATGACCTTCGGGGAAAGTGGCAAGGTGTTGGTGCATGTCAGGCTACCATCCCACCTACCATATGGTTCTTACCCATATACCTTTGCATAAATATTTAAATTGAACTATGATTCATCCGAGTGAAAAAAGGGTTGGGGCTATGCCCAAGCCCTTGGTATCAACCATACCTTAACCCTTAGCATTGTAACCTGGGGAGTGGGGAACCACAAGTCTCATATCATGGACACATGTCATTACCACATGACCACCATTTGCATGGGAGGTTTCAAACAGATCCAGAATCAGAGCTAGCATGTCTCTAGATGGAGGCCACGTGACCACATCCTCCGCCCTTTTAGGCTCTTATCCCTCTAATTGTTTGAAATAATGCCTAAATTTGTGGGATGCATGTGGGTGCTAGTTTTAGGCATGGGAAACACCCAGAATCTAGGTTTAGTTCACACATGTGAATTTTGGAGTAGAGACAACAAAGAATTGGGAAAACGTCCAGGAAGTGATTCCAACTCAGGTTTTGGCCAAACCAGGTGAAGGAAGAGACCAACTAGGGGTTTTTGGATGTTCTAGAGCCATTGAAGCCATCTATTTTTCATTTTGAGCATTGTAAAACATTGTTTTTTACACTTTGGGAATTAATGAAAATGATCCATTGGAAGCTACACCAAGAGATGTACCCCAAGAGAGGGGTGAGATCCTTTATCATTTTGTTGTGTTAATGTGTTTTCTTTGATGTATTTTATGTTTGTTTATGTTTATTATGATTAAGTAAAAACTCATTAAGTTTTATGTGTTTGTAAATTTATCCTATTACCTAAGCACATACAAATTTCAATTTCAATTTTAAAGAGACTGAAGCCTTTTCATTTTCAGATCAAGTTGGTATCAGAGCATAGGTTTTTGAAGGTTTTATTGTTTGCAAGTTTTTTTTTTTCTGATGCTTACAAGGTTGAATCTCAAAAGAGGACAAGGTCAACTTGTAGAGCCAAGTTCTCAACTTTCAAGAAGGAGAACTACACAATCACCTCAATATTCAAGGACATATTCACCAAGTATAGCTCATGAGGAGAGTCATGAAACTGTTACTTCAGAGGATGAAACTTTTAGAAAATATTTCTATGATATGATAGAAATGGAGAAAGTTTTATTTGAAGAATGAAATGAAAGGTTGCAAGGTGAAAGCTCAAACACTCCAAAGGGAAATGAAGATAGTGGTAATAAAACTCCAAAAGGAAATGGAGGGAATGGTGATACTCCACCTCCTTCACCTCCATATTCCACCTCTTCTACCATTTCAAAACCACCTCCAAACTCTCCAAAAGAACATGGTAAAATTTCTCTATAAACTTCTTTGCTTAAGCTTGACATTAAGTTTGAATTGCCTATGTACAATGGAGAGGTAAATGTTGACAAATTGGATAATTGGATTCGTCAAATTGATGTGTATTGTAGAATACAAAGAATCAAAGATGATGAAAATAGATTCATCTTTCTTCTCTTATATTGTAAAGTGCAACACTTATTTGGTGGGAAGCCAAAGCTCAAGAGGGCATGAAGAAACATGGTAAAGTTTTATCCTCTTGGAATGATTTTATTGTTGCACTTAAAAGACAATTGTATCCATTAGCATACATGCAGAAAGCTATTATGGATTGGAAAAACTTTAGACAAGCTAAAGGGAAAAGTGTGCAAATCTACACTCAAGAGTTTAGAAGAAGAGCTTTGATTTTGGGTATAGATTTATCGTCTCAAGAAACTTTACTCAAATACATTGGAGGATTTCATAGCTACTTGAGGCACACAATACTTATGTTTAACCCTACAAATATAGATGAAGTTTGTGTACAAGAAACTCATTTGGAAGCAAGAGGGAGGAATGAACCTCAAGAGGGTAGCAAGAATCCTTTTGTTAAAGGAGAAAAGGGAAAGCGGAAATTCAAAGGAAATGGAAGAAATCATGCTTCAATCAAGAAAGAGGGAGAGAAAGTCTCATGTAAACATTGTTCAAAGGATGTCTATTATGAAGACCATTGTTGGAAACTTCATCCTGAAATAAAACCCAAAGAGTTCAGCAATAAGGGGAAACCAAAGACTACTGCATCTACACAACATGATTTAGGTTCTGATTTAGGTGAGGAAACAAAGATTACAACCATGTGTTTTCAAGGTAAGGATTCTATTGCAAGTGTTAGTTATTCAAGTAGTAGTAGCCTCAATGAAACTCAACATGAAAAATAAAGAATAGATATCTTCCACATAAGGGTTATTTCAGAGCATATCAATATAGATACTCTTTTTTATACTGGATCTCAAGCAAACCTCATATATGAAGACACTGTCAAGAAATTAAAATTGGAAACTAATCCACATCCTAAATAATACCCTATAGGATGGATATGTGACAATGCCAAATTGCATGTGACAAGAAGGTGTAAACTTAGATTGTCCATCACTGCAAATTTTATAGATGAGGTAGACCTTGATGTTATTCCATTGGATTGTGTTGGGAAGCCTGTATTTATATGATAGGAGGGCCATATTTCATCATCATGAAAACAAGTATCATTTGTTTAAAAATGGAGTTGAGTACATTGTTAGAGAACATACAAAGAAGTTGAATTTGCTACTTGTAAATGCTGGACAAGTGAAGAGATTAGTCAATGCTAGTAATAATTTTGTCCTCTTGATGATCAAACCCAAAGACAATGTTGAAAAAGAAGATTTCCAAGGTTGTGATGCAAAGTTTAAATCTGATTTATATGAGGTTGTTAACCAATATGATGAGATTTTTAAGGAACCAAAAGGATTTCCTCCAAAAAGGGGTATCCAAAATGAGATACAATTGCAACAAGATTGTCCCCTTCCAAACATTGGTATGTACAGGATATCAGTCATGGATAATACCGAAATTTAAAAACAAATCCAAGAGTTGCTTGAGAAAGGGGTCATCATTCCAAGCACATCTCCATGTGGGTCACCAATTGTTTTAGTACCACATATAGATGGTACATGGTGCATGTGTGTAGATTTCAGGGCCTTGAACAAGATTACGGTAAAGAATCGTTATCCTCTTCCTAGAATTGATGATTTGATTGATCAATTGAAAGATGCTAAGTATTTTACTAAGTTGGATTTGAGAAGTGGATATCATCATATTAGAATTGTTGAAGGAGACACATGGAAGACAACTTTCAAAAAAAAGAAAGGTTTGTTTGAGTGGATGGTAATGCCATTTAGGCTTTGTAATGCTCCTACTACATTCATGAGAGTCATGAATGGTGTTTTAAGGCCTTTTATTGATGATTGTGTGATTGTCTACTTGGATGACATTTTGATATTTATAAAATCTCATGAAGAGAATGTTATGCATGTAAAACAAGTTTTGGATGTCTTAAAGAAACAAATTTTTTTGTTGAAGATGTCTAAATGTGAGTTTGGAAAGACCTCACTTGTTTACTTGGGATATATTGTTGGAGAAAGAGAACTGAAAATTTATCCTTCCGAGGTCAAAGTCATTTTGGATTGGCCCAAACCCAACAATGTGACAGAGGTAAGAAGAGTTTTGGGAGCAGCCCAATATTGGAGAAATTTTATTGCTAACTTCTCTTTAATTGCAGCTATATTACATGCAGTGACAAGCATCAAGCAAGTTTTCCAATGGGGATGTAAGCAACAAAAAGATTTTGATGCATTGAAGGAGAAGATTAGTTCAACTGCAAATCTTGCACTTCCTAATTTGAGACAACCATTTGAGATCCAAATAGATGCACGCAATTATGCAATGGGAGCAGTCTTGTTACAACATGGTAAGCCCATTTGTTTTCATTCTAAAACTTTTAATGATGTTGTGATTAACTATCCTACTTATTATAAGGAGTTGTATGCATTGGTGAAAAGTGTGAAAAAATGGAAACATTATTTGTTGGGAAAAAAAACTATCATTCACATGGATCATCAACCATTGCAATACTTACAATCACAAACAAAGATACAACAAGCAAGGCAATTCAGATGGATGGATTTTCTACAACAACTCCACTTGGTTATAAGGTATAAGAAAGACATTTATAATAAAGTTCCTGATATGATTTTAGGCCTATTGTTAGTGCTTCACTTATTCTTAAGCATGATTCTACCATGCATGAGAGCTATGTTGAACAATATGCTTTAGATGTTGATTTTAAAAAGGTTTATGCATCTTTGTGTCATTCTAACCAAGTTGATAAATTGGATTACCATGTGCATGATAAGATTTTGTATCATCTTGGCAAGCTATGTATTCCACAGGGTGAAAGATTCAACATCATAACAGAAGCACATTCTTCTCTTATTGTTGGCCACTTTGGTGTAGGCAAGACGGTGGCTAATTTGCAAAGGTATTGTTATTGGCCTAAAATGAATGAAAGTGTTTCAAGATATGTAAGAGGATGTTCTTTATGTGCTACAAGTAAGCCTAGAAGTAGAAATTTGGGTTTGTATACTCCACTTCTGGTTCCTTCTCATCCCTGGGAAAGCATTTCCATGGAATTTGTAGGAGGTCTACCTATGTTTGAAAGGAATCATGATTACATTTATGTTGTGGTTGACCGTTTCAACAAAATGTGTATTTTGAATCCTTGTAAGAAGCAGGTTACAGCTGAACAAACGACACAAATGTTCTTTCATAATGTTTGGGTACATTTTGGGTTGCCCAAATTCATTATTTCTGATCGATATTCTCGATTTATTGGGAACTTTTGGTCGAGCTTATGGGAAATCATGGACACCAAACTGAAAAAGAGCACAACTTTTCATACACAAATTGATGGTCCAATAGAAGTGGTGAATAGAACAGTAGTACATCTTCTTTGCAGTTATTGCAACAAGCATCATAAGCTTTAAGATGAGCACTACACTACATTCAACATGCTTACAACTGGGCTAAGCACTCTTTGACTCAAACATCTCCATTTGAGGTGTGTTTTGGTTATTTGCCAAAATCTCCTTTAGATTTTATCTTTGGGAAAGATATTGCTATTGATGATCAATATGACATTGATAAAGCAAAGAAGTTCATTGCAAAAATTCAGTTGGTGCATCAAATGGTAAAAGAACAGTTGGAAAAGAGCCAAGCCAAGTACATGACAAGCATCATGTTGATCACAATTTCCAAGTTGGAGATGAATTTTGGATTTCTATTAGAAAAGAGAGGCTTAAATGAGAAGGTAAAAAATTTAAACCAATTAGATTTGGACCTTTCAAGATTCTTGAAAAGATTGGTAACAATGTCTTCTGTTTGGATTTGCCTCCATATATTCAAATGTATGCAGTTGTCAATGTTGAGAATTTGAGATTGTATGAGCCTCCTTTGATTGATGATCAAGGAGAGCATGTTCATATTCCTTACATAGATGATTTCTTGACATAATATCTTTCAGAACTGCATGAAGATACAATCCTTGACAGAAGGATGAGAACTTCAAAACGAGGGAATGTGTGTTGGAGAAATTTCCATTTTCGGCACACTAGTTCAATGGGTGTAACAATAGTTCAGTGGGAGTTAATTGACTAGTTCTATTTTAGACTTTAACAATAGTTCATTGGGAGTTAACTGACTATTTCTATTTTAGACTTTAAGACTAGTTCATTCGGATTTAACTGACTAGTTCTATTTTAGACTTTCTAATCTTAGACCATCACTATTATGCATGCATTCCTAATTATAGGATGTCATTGCCTATATGAGTGAAGATCACTCACTCATNCTTGAAAAGATTGGTAACAATGTCTTCTGTTTGGATTTGCCTCCATATATTCAAATGTATGCAGTTGTCAATGTTGAGAATTTGAGATTGTATGAGCCTCCTTTGATTGATGATCAAGGAGAGCATGTTCATATTCCTTACATAGATGATTTCTTGACATAATATCTTTCAGAACTGCATGAAGATACAATCCTTGACAGAAGGATGAGAACTTCAAAACGAGGGAATGTGTGTTGGAGAAATTTCCATTTTCGGCACACTAGTTCAATGGGTGTAACAATAGTTCAGTGGGAGTTAATTGACTAGTTCTATTTTAGACTTTAACAATAGTTCATTGGGAGTTAACTGACTATTTCTATTTTAGACTTTAAGACTAGTTCATTCGGATTTAACTGACTAGTTCTATTTTAGACTTTCTAATCTTAGACCATCACTATTATGCATGCATTCCTAATTATAGGATGTCATTGCCTATATGAGTGAAGATCACTCACTCATTGATTAGATCATAATATGCATTGATTCTCATTATTCATTGTGTATCTCTCTTCCTTTTCTTGATAATCTTTGTTTGTGCATGCTTTAGCTAGATCTCATGTGCAGGTTTCCATGAAACACTGACATGGTATCAGAGCTATGTTGCTTGGAGAAAGCCAGACAAGCCAAAGAATAAGGAAAATCGAAGTTTCGATGAGCTAAATCTTTGGTTGTACCTTTTAGCAGTTATTTCTCCCAAAATATTGCGTTTTTGATGAAACTACTTTGATAGAGAATAAATTGACCCATTTTGGAAGTGGGTTTTCAACCATTTGGCGAGATTCTTCACCCTTTTTTCAGAACGTAAGCCACAAGATATCCTCCTGAAACTGATACGAATTCGTGGCTGTACATTTCCACGGTGATTTCTCCCAAAGTATTAATGTTTTGAGGAGCCGATCCATGCAGAAAGTAAATTGACCCATTATGCAAGTGGGTTTTCAACCGTTTGGAGAGATTCCTCACCATTTGATCAGAAAGTAAGTCAGAAGATCATCTCCTGAAACTGATACGAATTTTCACTTAAAGTGCCCTTTCTGTCGTGATTTCTTAATTTTTCACTTGCAGATTGAGAGTAAATTTTTCGGGGTTCTTAGAAACAATGGGAGATATGGATAGGAAAACTATTATACAGTGAAACTTGGTGGTAATCCTCACACCATACAATTAGTTTGATTGGAATCCCAAGGTAGAATTCCAACTCAGAAGGAAAGGACTGTATAATTTGACATTGGCGACATAAACATAACCTACATCAGCGATTGAGAAGATGATATGGGTGAACCGTAAGGATGAGGCCACATGACTACTTCTTGAGTTAATATCCACTGATTTATGGTTTCATGGTGTTGCATGCAAGATTCCAAACGAGATATGGACCACCCTAGAAGGACTCTTTGGAAAGTAGGATGAGATGTGAGGTGATATGCTTGAGGTAGAGTTGAATACCTTACACCCTAAAAGTTTTTATAATATACAGGATTTATTTACTAAATTTAAATCTTTGATTTTGAGCTTGGGTGAATGTGGTATTGAAAAGTCTACACAAGAGAAACAACTTATTCTAACAATCTTGGCCAAGCTATGACCAAAATACATTGTATATGTCTCCAATTTCCATTCT
>SNQJ01S0023097.1:10543-32606 GCA_010110895.2 Picea sitchensis
ATAGCGCAACACAAAATACTGATCAGATAGTCCCAAACCCTAGCCAAGAGATATCCAAACCAAATACTGAAACTTGTTGCTGCTGCAGCTGCACCTGCAACCCTCCTCCAAACCTATGCACCAACTGCAACTACAGTGTGCACCAACTGGGAAAACTGCAGTCCTAAGATGTGTCAAATGAAAAACTGGCGCCCTGTATTTATAGTAATCCTGCTAGTTTACTGGGGCCGACTTCTCCTTTTGGGTATGTGTCTGTTCAGTATATTATTATTAATTATGGCCGACTTCTTCTCTTGGAGGCTAATAGTCTAATATAAATTATATTCTTGAGCCGACAAGGCTTCTAGGGTTATTAGCCAATTCATTAGGGTTTCGCTTGCTTCCCAGAGTCTTCTATTCTCGTCAGGTTCACATATAGAGGTAAATACCTCCCGCAGCTACCATAATATTAACAGATGGATCAATTGTTGTTATAATTGATCCATATTTTATGAGAAGAATGAAATGAATACATATTATTAAAATATGCTTAACACAAAATAACAGAGATACAATAAAACTAGTTTTCTATTCAATAAGGAAATAAGCTGAAACTGTAAAATGCAATGGAAAGCAAGCTTGCTGGAATGGTCGCGGCTTATCTCTAAGAAGAGATGTGACGATTGCGCTCATTCGCAAGAACATGACTACAATGACGCTCTCAAGGACTTTTTACAATAAACAGGAATGTCAAAAACCCTAGACATCCAAAAATCTAACCCTAGGAGATGAAGCGCCAAAAGTCATGTGGGCCCCGTTTGGGTAAGTTAGTATATCAACTTCCCGGGGTCGTAACTTTTGCATACGATCTTTGTTTTAGGCGCACGATAGCCCGTTCGAAAGGTCTAATTGAGAAGAACGATTTTCGACCAGCTCAAGTCAGTGCCATTGATAGTCACATGGGCCCCAAATCCCAAAAAAACGTTGTTTAGGGCCTCAAAACGACCCTAGAAGTTTGGAACCTGAAAAACTACCGAAAAAATGCCAAGGTGGAAAATTGTTTTTCGAGCCACTGGAATAGGTGGGTGGCCACCAATATCCACCTGGATCAATCCTCCCTCCTTAGTAAGTAATGGTATCCATTGCGTTGAGTTCCCCCATCAGATGAGGAAATTTCTGCTAAATTTGGCCCCGGGTGAGCCACTTTCCTTGGTGTAGGAGATGCCCTGCTTTGACGACTCAATAAAGATGGATCCTTTGTTGTCAAGTGCCCTTGATCTGTTTGTCCACAATCTGATCATTGGATTCCTGTTGCATGTAGTCAGGGTTGATATGTGTTGGTGTCAACTGCTCTGCTATCGCTAAGGTGTCCAATAATGGTGGGAAATATGGACAAAGGAGAGCCACGTTGAAGACTGGGTGCATGCCAAGGAAAGGGGGAATGTTGAGCTCAAAATCATTATCACCCATAGCCTTGGTGATGGTGTATGACCCATAATAGAGTGGGCGAAGCTTCCTATGGGGCCCTGTAAGGAATTATTTTTGTAAGTGCAACCAAACTTTGTCACCCACCTGAAACTTATGTGGCACCCGATTTTGATCATGGCTCTGCTTGTACTTGGAATTAGACTTCTGTAGAATATCCCGAACCTGTTGGCAGGTGTGTTGGATCCATTCAATGAACCAAGTGGATTTTTTAGCTTCTGGTGGAGTTGGGGACAAGTCGGTCAAGATGGTCGCCAAGGGTAGTGCAACATCCATGGGGCCCAATGGTTGGAATCCCATCCCCACCTGAAAGGGGATGTGGCTAGTTGAGCTATGCAAGGCTCGGTTGTAGCTATGTTGGACATAGGGAAGACTCTCATCCATGTGTGGGGGTGCTTGGAATTATACATGCGTAGGATATGCACGATCATTCAATTTACGACCTCGGTTTGGCCATCTATCTGGGGGTGGAAGGCCGTGGATTTGGTGAGCTTCGTGTTCATCAGTGACTAGAGGCTCGACCAAAATGTGCTGAGAAATTGATTGTCTCAATTTGAGACAATGGTTTGTGGGATTCCAAAATGTACCTAGAATCATTCAAAGAAGAGCTTGGCAGTGGCCTCTTCCTGTAGGTGGACAGAATCACCATCTTAGAAAAGCGATCAACAACCACAAAACACAGTCATTTCCCTGCTTGGTGGATGGGAGATTTGACATGTAGTCCATTGAGATGGAATACCATGGCCTGTTAGGAGTAGGAAGAGGAGTGTATAGTCCCTATTTCTTAGTGGTCGGTTTGGCATTAGCATAGGCAATATAGGACCTGATATACTTACTAACATCCTGTTGAAATTTTGGCTAGTAGAAATGTTGCTGCAACATTGCCACTGTCTTTTCAACACTGGAGTGTCTTTCCACCTGACTGTAGTGGGCTTCCCAGATCATCTTCACTCGCTCACTTGATGGAACGCAGAGATGGCCCAGACGACACAACTGCCCATCCTAAAGATGGAAATTACCGACAACTGCATTTGCGCCCGACATTTGGTAGGTGGTGGCGAAGTTCGGGTCTATCTCATAGAGTTGGGGCCATCCAGAGGTATCATGGCCACAAAAGTCTAGCACCGTGGTGAGTGTCGCAACTGGCGGTCTGCTAAGGAAATCAGTGACGCAGTTGATGCTTCATATTTTATACTTTATGTTGAGGTGGAATTGCTGCAAGTATGTGGACCACTTCTGATGGCAGTCATTCTGCAATTTTCCTTGTGTCTGCATGAACTACAGTGGCTTATGATCAGTGTGGATGATTGTCTCCTTCCCAAGAATGTAATGTCTCCACTGGCGGGAGGCTTGCACAATGGAGTACATTTCTTTGTCGTAAGTAGGGTACTTATGGATAACATATGATAATGTCTCACTATGATAGGCCATGGGGTGGCCATGTTGAGTGAGAAGGGATCCCACAACATAGTCTGAGGCATCTGTCTCGATCTTAAAGGACTGCTACAGGTACAATAGTGAAAGTACTAGGGTTGACCACAAGTGCTGCTTCAAGTCATCGAACGCTTGTTGTTGGGACCGGCCCTAGACAAATTTCTCCTTACCACTACCCCTGGTTATTTCGCTGAGGGCCCATGAAATATGGGAGAATACCAACACAACCCTGCGATAGAAATTGGAAAATCCCAAGAAGCTCCAAAGATCAGTGAGTGTGGTTGGGGCTGGCCAGTCATGGATGACATGGATCTTGGATGGATCCACATGTACGCCATGCTTATCAATGATGTAGCCTAGGTAATGGACCTTGTCCATGCCGAAGGAGAATTTTTCCAAGTTGGCGTATAGCTTGTGCTACCGCAAGGTGTGCATAACCTGCTGAATATGCTGCAAGTGTTCTTCCCAAGTCTTGTTGTAAATAAGAATGTCATCCAGATACACCACTACAAAAGTATTGGTGAATGGTCGCAGGATATCGTCCATCATCCTCATGAAAGTGCCTGGAGCATTTTTCAAACTAAAGGGCATGACCAACCATTCAAAACGACCTTCCTTTGACTTGAAGGTGGTATTCCATACATATGTTTGTTCTATCGATACCTGGTGGTAGCTAGACTTTAGATCATTTTTACTGAAGTATTTGACCCCTGTGAGCTGATCAAGGAGGTCGTCGATTCATGGAATCGGGTACCGGTTTATGACTGTGATTTTATTCAGAGCCCGGTAATCAATGCAAAGTCCCTAGGTTCCATCTTTATTTTGTACCAACACGATTGGGCCCCCGCAAGGTGATGAGATAGGACGTATGTGCCCCTTGTGGAGCCATTCTTGAATCTGCCACTTGATCTCCTCATTCTCTAACAAAGAGCAGAGGTAGACTGGCGCACTGGGCATCGGTGCGTCGGGGGTCAGATTGATGGTGTTCTTGACTTCACAGTGCAGAGGTACCTTGGTAGGTGAGGAGAAGATATCCAAGTATTCTTCCATGACCTTATCTACTTGCTTCTGCTGTGTGGAGAGGTTGGCTGCGGAGACCCTGGATGTGGTTGTGATATTTCACTCATTCTGAGAGTGAATCATGAAGAAGACAAATTTCCTCATATGAGAGATGACCTTCTTGCATTGCTTGGCAGAGATCAAGGAAATAACACTAGGAAGGACTACCTTGGGTATCCTGTACAATTTCTTGTTCAAAGTAATAATAACACTACAAGGCCTAGACTCATATACAACATGACGTTTCCATAAATAAGGTTGGCCCAAAAGAACATTAAAAACTTCGAGAGGAGAAACATCACACAATACCTCATTTTTTAAGGGCTTGATGTCATACGATGGTCGACACTGTTGGCTGACATGGAGATCGCTTCCTTGGCGGAGCCATCCAATGGTGTAGGGTTGTGGGTGCGACGTTGTCAACAGGTCCAACCACTTGATGACCTCTTCTAGGATGAGGTTCTTCTGGCTACCACTATCGACGATGAAGTGCAGCGGGGTGCCTTTTACCCACATCTATGAATGGAAGAGGCGCTCACCTTCTTCTGACTCATTTGGTTCACCAGGATGGAGATTGGTGTTAGCAACGATGGCACTGGGTTCTGTGTCAATGAATCGTCTTCCCCTTTTTGGTTCCGACTCAGAGTCAAAACCCACATCTGATTCAGAGGCTTTCACTTCGTCCACCAACGACCGCTTTGAGTGAAAATAAACAATGTTATGCCAAGGGATCTTATGGAAGTCGCACCACTTCCCGGTATCTTTCTTTGTCTTTCCGGTGTCCTTCTTTGATTACAGCTTGGACTGGTTTTCCTGATATTGTCCATCTTAGCTCTGTCCTTTGTTTTGTGGGTTGGGGCTGTCCTTTTCTGGCTTTTGCTGTGCAGGGTTCCCAGGCCCAAATTTCCGCGTCTTTTGTTTGAGCTTTTTCTTTATTTTGATGACATATCAGTAGGCCATGCCCAACGACGAGATGTCCAGAAATTCCATTTCGGTCTGGATGTATCTATCCAGAGCCCTGTGATACTTGAGCATCAGATTTCGCTCTGAATATTTGATACCCAACTTGGTGTGCAAGGTATGGAAGATATTTGTGCACTCTGGCACTGCTTGGTCTCTTTCTTGCCACAGTGTGCTCCATTTGGTATACAAGTCATCATAACTTCCAACATGGTAGTATTGTTCTTTAATAACATCTCTGAAGGATTCCCAGGTGGACGCGATTGCAAATAATGAGGGTTCCTCTGTTTCCTTTTTCTCACATAAAGTTTCCCACCAATCTTTGACATGGGGAACGACTTTGAGGAGCACAAAAGTAATCTTTTCTCTATTCGAAAAGTTATGGAGAGAAAAATACCCTTCTAGTAGATTCAACCACTTGTCTACAGTATCCGCGTCTATCTGACCTTCAAATATTGGAATATCGAAGTTGATTTGTACCTTAAAGGGGGTGACGCCTCTGCTCGAGGAAGATGTGTCGCCTGTTAGTATCCCCCGAAAGATTTGCGCGAAACTTCCATCATCTCGTTGCTCTGTTGCATGAGGGCTTCCTCAAGCAACATTTTGAAAGGATCTCCTATCCCGTCATCTTTCTTTTCTCCTACCATGAGAGGTTTCTTGGGCATGTGAGAGCTTTTGTCCTCAAGAGAAACAAGCTTGAGACCCAATTCTTTGTACCCTGACCTCATTGGAGACATGCATTAAGATGACAAGGAGCAGACTGCTCTGATACCATTGATTCGGATTTTATGAGAAAAACAAAATGAATACAGATTATTAAAATATGCTTAACACAAAATAACAAAGATACAGTAAAATTGGTTTTCTATTCAATAAGGAAATAAGCTGAAACTATAAAATGCAGCAGAAAACAAGCTTGCTGGAATGGTGGCGGCTGCGCTCATTCGAAAGAAGATGACTACAATGACGCTCTCAAGGCCTTTTTATAGTAAACAGGAATGTCAAACCCTAGACATCCAAAAACCTAACCCTAGGAGATGAAGCGCCAAAAGTCATGTGGGCCCCGTTTGGGTAAGTTAGTACATCAACTTCCTGGGCCGTAAATTTTGCATACGATCTCCGTTTTAGGCGCATGATAGCATGTTGGAAAGGTCTATCTGAGAAGAACAAATTTCGACTGGCTTGGGTCATTGCCTTTGGCAGCCACCTGGGCCCCAAATCCCCAAAACACGTCGTTTAGGGCCTCAAAACAACCCCAGAAGTTTGGAACCCGAAAAAATGTGAAGGTGGAAAACTGTTTTTCGAGCTAGTGGAATGGGTGGGTGGCCACCGATATCCACCTAGATCAATAATACTCTGATTAAATCGTTGGCTTGAATTATTAGTTCGAGATATCATCCATGAAATTATATATATTGCTTGAATACTATATTTTCTTTTGTATTTATAACATAAAATGTTGATTATGTGGAGAGTAAAAGATAAATCGAGACCTTCTATAGGCATCGATGTATATTTCATCTTTAGAAATTGACTCGGTAATATTATATAAGATAGTCCTAAACCTACAATCACTGATGATTAAAAGAGGCATAAATCCTTCATTGTAAGCATTACGCTTTACATGCATTATCTGAGTGTTAGATAACCATGAATTTTTCCGCATTTTAGTTTTGTGTTAATGATGGAATTCACAATACATTAGACTTATGGCCTAACCCAATGATTGGTAAAATTGGAAATCCTGTTCGTCATCTCTATCTTTTTGTTCCTAACCATAGTCCACGTTTAGGTTTTTTCTCCTCCTTCCCTCGTGGTCTTGATACTAATTGAATATCAATCAAAGACTTATACTTCTAAAACTGGTGTTGGAATTTCTAACTATTAACCTTTCCTTCATAAATTGACAGTATGCTCTTAACTCTACTTTACTTCAATCTTAGATCGCAAGTATAGTCACATGGATGATATCATAGTTAGTTCCACCTATGTTCATTGTATAAAAATTGTGGTTCCACCTGCTTGTTAATTTTTTTGTTTCGAAGCGAGGCGATCTTGATTTTACCTGCATAACTTCATATATACAATAGATTATGTCTAAATCTATGATTATATATGAGAAAATTTTGAGAACGACTATATTAATCTTTGACTTATATATTGACCTATATTTAATATTAAATTAATTACGACTAATTTATTTTGTTCATCTGTGATTAATATTTATGATAAAGGTTCCTACAAAAATCGATGTAGTAGTTAATATGATTGGAAAGATGCATGTTATTATAATTTTCATGTTAATAATTATAATTAATGAAGGTAATTAATGTTTAAATTATAATTATATTAATTGTTAATTTGTAATCATCGATTAGGTTGCAATTATAATTTTATAATTATGTTATGATGAATGTTTAAATTATAATTATATTAATTAATAATTTTTTTTTTTTTTTTTTTTTTTTTTTATATTATAATTTATGTTATGATGATAATGATTAATATTAGGATTATTATGTTTAATGAATATATATATATATATATATATATATATATATATATATATATATATATATATATATATATAATATGAATTAGGTGGCATGAATGAGGGAAGGGTAAGTTGAGTCTCTTAATGAGATATTGTACAATAATTAAGATGATTAAGCTCAATGTTAAACCAATTTAGAATCCAATTGACATTATGAGGGGTTAATTCTTTAGTTTACATACCTTGGTTGAAATTGAATAACCCTAAATTCTTAATGTGTTTTTATTAGATGCTACCTAGATTGCGCCTAGCATATGAAAGGTTATGCAAGCTTCTCAACTGCTACTATCGCGAAAGAAAATATTTTTGTATGTTAAGAACCAAATATCAATATAGCATAGAAAAACTCAAAATAAGTACTCAATGCCTTGAAAAGAGATAATTTCAGGTATTGCTCTTCTCAGGGAAACCTCCTTAGACCCCACATAAATGTCCAAACAAGATGATTCCAAATGAAATGCCTCCTTGGTATACATAGGAGATTAGGATGTACAATTACAACTAATAGACTAAAGCCTACATAGATAAAATAGAATACATTAATGTAATATGCCCCAATTATGTAGTAATGAGACACTATTAGGCTTAACATTCCTCCCCTTTGAGACAAGTGTCAGTTCTGCGAATGCTTGAGTAACTCGATGTTTCTCAGAGCAGCACTCATCTTCCCAAGTGGAATCTTCGCATTCCGTAGTTTCCTCCATTTAACTAGATACTCTAAAATGGACGACTCCCTCAACCGACAAATTCTGTGTTAGTGATGGCTTCAAGCTCCACACATGATTTTCCTTCCTCACTGCTCGCAATACAGCTTTCGAACCGATATTTCACCTATAACCTTCTTTACATGAAACATGGAAAACTCAAGTGTACTCATGAAGATGCAGCAACTCCGTGTTGTATGCCATAGTACCAATCTTTTGTAACACTATAAAGGCCATAGTACTTTGGTGATAATTTATTATCCTTCTTGGCTTGCTTGAGGCACATATGTTTGTATGGTTGTAGTCTTAAAACACCCACCCTCCTACTTCAAAACTTCTTTCACTAATGCATGTTGATCTGCTTAATGTTTCATGCGATTTTGTGCCATGGTCGTTGTCTTAAGATTTGGAGAATTTGTTGTTGATGCTCGATGTGATCTTCCACCGCTGAACATTAGATTTTTATTTTAGAGAAGAAGTGATGGTTGAGTGGTGGTATCCATAGAGTGCCATGCTAAATGGTGTCATTTTTTGTTGCAAGATCAAAGGAAGTGTTATTATACCACCATTCTCGCTAAGGGTAACCATTTGAACTTCATTGTGTTTACTTATCAGAGACAAGCAACAAAGGTAGCCTTCCGTGACATTTGTTCACTATATCGGGTTTGTCCATCATATTGAGGATGATAGGATGTGAGCTATGAGCCAATTGAGTACCCAAACAAGAAAGCAATCATTCAAAAATGTCCAATCAAGATGGACTGGGCCACTTACAATAATCTTTAGTTGCCATGTAGCTTTTGAACTATCTCCATGAATGCAGGAAACTGCATCAGCTTTGAAGGGATGAGAGAGTGCAAAAAGTGTGCATACTTGGTGAGTCTATCAAAAATCACCATGATGACACTCTTTCCTTTAGACTTTGGTAACCCTCGATGAAATCCATGGAAACCTCCTCCAATGCTGACTTGGGATGATAATGGTTGTAAAAGACCTGGGGTCCTTAATTGTTTCCACCTTATTTTGTTGGCAAACCAAACATTCTCATGACAAACCTTTGAACATCAGCTTTAAGGCCATCCAAAAAAAAAAAAATTCCTTCTTGACCCTATGGTAGGTTTTCAAAACTCGCGAGTGCCCTCCTTTCTACTACGAAAGAGGTGTGCAATTCCAATAGTACCTTTTGTTTGAGTTGGAGTTCTTACATAAATATGTTTATCTTTTGTACCATAGTGAATCATTTTTCCATGTAAATGTATCCGATGACCGGAAATCCTCGCTGCAACCTTTGAATGAGAGTTCATTAATTTTTCACATTCTTCCATTCATCCTTGCTTCTATTATCCAATAAGGCTTTCTCGAAGATTGAGATAGAACAAAGAAGGGCCTCAACATCTTTATATATCCTTTCTTTGAGAGTGCATCTCACAACATTTTTCTTCCCTTTTATAGACTCCATTTCAAAAATCATAACCCAACATCTTGGTCACCCATTTTTGTTGTTCTTCTAAAGATAGTCTTTGTTCCAAGAAGTATTTAAGACTATCATGATCTATTTTGACCTTGAAGAGCCTACCTATTAGGTAAGGATGCCATTTCTTCAATGCATGTAGTATTGCCACCATTTCCTTTTCATAAAATGGGTTTGTGTGTCCTTTCCTTGAGTGGTCGACTTTCAAAAGCCAGGGCCTCCCTTCTTGCATTAGAACAACACCAATTCCATTTCTTGAGGCATCACATCTCCACAATAATAAAGGTTTTTGTGAAGTCCTGAGTGGTCAAGACAAGAGCTTTGCACATCACCTTAAGTTGTTCAAAAGCTTTTAGTTTCCTCCGAGTCCATGAAAATGCATCCTTAAGCTAGTCCCGTGTTGCTATTCTTCCATAGTGTCGAACAAATCAGTGGTAGTAGTTCTGCCAAAACCCAAAGACTTCTAAGATTATTCAATGTTTTGGGAATTTTGCCAGTCCATCATGGCCTTAATCTTGTTGTGGTCTACCTTGTCTTCATGAAATACAATATGACCCAAATACTTCACCATTCACCCCAAAGAAACATTTTGATGGTTTGGCATATATTGTTTCTCCTTTAGTATTTGTATCACCTTGTCAACATGTCTCACATGTTCTCCTAAGACTTTTGCTATAGATTAGTATAATATAAAAAATACTAACACAATTTCGAAGGAAGGTTTGAAAATGGAATTCATCAACCCTAGAATGGAAGGCATTTGTAAGGCCAAAAGGCATGACCAAAAATTCATAATGGAATTCCTAGTTCCGAATGTTGTTTTGGGATATCTTCTTCCTTCCACATTCTAATCTAATGATACCCTAAACTAAGATCCAACTTTGTGAAATAGATTGCCCATGTAGTTCATCATCTAATAATTCATCAATGATGGGAGTGGGAAACTTCTATTCTTTAATGGTTATCTTGTTGAGCTTCCTATAACTGACACGGCACCATGAGCCATCTTTCTTGAAATTACTACCACCGCTAGAGTAAGAACTTCATTAGGTCTAATAATACCACTTTTAACATTTCAACCATGAGCTCAATTTCACTCTTTGGACATATAAGGGTATCTATATGGCCTTATGTTAGGAGGAACACTCCCAGAATTAGGTGAATATCATGATAATGATTTCAAGTGGGTGGAAGACCTTGGGAATATGTTCAAATACTTGGAATGCTTATAAATGATCCCTTGAAGATCTAGAGGGAATAGTTGATTGGCATGTTTGAACATCTAGTGAGCATAGTTTGAAATTACACCTTGATGCCCCTTTTTTTCAACAATTTTGTCATGCCATTGGAGCTATCACCTTAGTGAGTTTCTGCGGATATTCTTAACTCAATCTATTTCCTTCCAATGAAAATTTCATGAAAAGTTCTTGAAAATTGCACCCATTGTTCCTAATGATTGTAACCATTGATTCCTAGCACGACATCAACACCACCCATGGTATAGAAATCATTGGAATATTCATTACATATTCCCCCATATAAGATTGATCTTATTGCATTTTCCCGAACAATTGATAGTTCCTCCATCAGTAATCATTACTTGAAACTCGGTGTTGGATATACTAAGCAACGAGAGCTTTGGCTAATTTATAATGAATGAAATTGGCGAGTACTATGAGAATCACTAGACTACACTTTTAGTTTTTTGATATGGTCCTCTTCTATCTTGAGTGTTTGAGGAGTGCTAATTCCATCCAATGCATTACACGACATCGTGGGAGTCAACTCTTCAAGAAACCGCGATTCACATTTTCATCTTGAGATGGTTCTGTTCTTGTTCTTTGCTCGCCTTCCTTCACAATCTATGTAGAATACTTCTTCTCACCACACTTATGTCCCTTTTACTCTGCATTCTCACGACTTAAAGCATAAAACCTTTTGCTTTTCTTTCCTCCAATTGTTGAGGTGTTTTAGAAGAAGGAACATTATTCTCTCGATAGATGTTAAGAGGGGTCCTTCTAGTATCCATAGACATATTTTACTTTCAACATTTCATGCCACTCCTAAATGCATTCTCCAATGATTTGGGTTCCCAAAGACTAACCTTATGTTGAATGTTATCCCTTTAAAAGCTCCTAGCGAATACATCAATCAAGTGCCTAACTGAATATCTATCACCTTATATTCAATATTTGGTTTCAATGCAAATGTGCTCTAACCTAACCTTTTGTTTGGAGATTTATCAATTGATAAAGTAGGTATTGCTCCTTGTATCATCGTAGTGTGTTATCATTTCTTCCGTGAAAATTGTCCAAGTGACGAGTGATTTGCGAGAACAAAGCCATCGATACCACAAAAATTGATTGGGTTATAAATATAAAGAAGCAATCCGTACCTTTTGTGTATGTGGCACATTATGTAGATCAAATAATTGTTGCATATGAAGTATCCATGTGATTGGGTCCTTTCCATCAAACTTCCTCATATTGATCTTAGGAAAGTGGTTGGTCTTCAACCCAATGTTAGAGTTTCTCCATTCTTGATTCATCTTCCTCGTGTCCTCATCATGAATTTCATGGGATACATTTTCACTTTCAGGTGTCCTCTCTATTAGGAAATTTTTCAATCCTTCCATGATCTCCCCTTTTAAACCACCCATCTTAGTATTTATTGCCTCCAACTTAGCTTCCATTGAATCCATCATCTCTTGTAGTTCATCTTTTGTTACTGTCTTCTTTTGTAAATCATTTATGTCCCTATGCATTTCTTCACTTTCATCAAGAGTCCAAGTAGGATTGTCTGGAGGCTTATTTGGTGTAGAAGTTCCCTTTTTTGGTGGCATGTTGGCCAAGTATCACTTTAAACCTTGATTTTGAGGTGGTTTTTCTAGACAATCTTTCTTTTATTGTATCTCCAAAATTTCGGTCCTTCTGGGTATGAAATTTTATTTTTTGTAGTTCTATGATATTTCATCTCTGCAATTCCACATGTTCGATCAAAATTAGATGTGCCAAGTAGAGTTTATGATAACTTCCCCACAAAGTGCTGATTTTTGGCCTTGCCAGGAGATATCACTTGTATAGCATACCCCACACAAAATAGTTGGTATAAAATTATGAAACTTGTAACAAAAATACTACAGACTGTCCACTATCCAATGCAACTAGCCTCACTCAAATTGAATACTCGAGGAATAATTTATGATTGTTTTACCCAGAACACCTGCTTGAGACTAGTCAATAGGACTAGTCAAATACCCTATCTTCCACAGGGTGTATCTACAAATGTAAGATGACCCAGAAGATGAAATTGTTTTCACAGATAACTTAATAATTTATGTGAATATTCTCTATATTTCAGGGTCTGAAACATTACATAAATGTTTTTATAGAAAAAATCCCATGATAGCTCAATTCAGGATGATTCCAGAATCCTATCTTACATGGGATATATATCCTAAAGTATAAGGCCTCAGGAGATTAAATTTTAACCCAACGTACCTTGATCCGTCTACTAAATATCCTCCAAAGGGTTCCTTCTGAAATGTTGTAGAAAAAATAGTTATAGCAAAAATTCCAAGGCGTCTCAGATGTAGCAGTGAAACCCCAAGACCTTGAGCTCTGATACCATATGTTAAGAACCAAATATCAATATAGCATAGAAAAAACTCAAAATAAGTACTCAACGCCTTGAAAAAGAGATAATTTCAAGTAATAAGCCTCTTCAAGGGGGAAACCTCCTTATACCCCACATAAACGTCCAAATGCAATATGATTCCAAATGAAAATGTCTCCTTAGTATATATAGGAGACTAGGAGGTACAATTACAACTAATGGACTAAAGATGACATAGATAAAATAACATTACTATGTAATATGCCCCAATTAAGGGGTAACAAGCCACTATTTAGGGCTTAACATTGTATATCATATTTATGTATAGAGAATTTTTAGAAATTGTTAGTACATAAACTAGTTTCATGAAAAGAAAAGCAAATGCAATCATGTACTTGTAATACTCCTTTTTTTTAAATGAGTTGTTACATAGATAAAAGTTCTTTTGTTACATTGTTATTGATATGGTATTTAGTTTTAGACCAGGATTGGTTTTTGAGATATAGATACCTTCATGTTACTCAGAATGACAGCCAGTCCTGAGACCTTAAATGGTCAAAATAAATCGGATGAATCCTAGACTTGAGCATTGATTATGTGTCTTGAAGGTCCTAACCTTGCAGGGTAGAATTGGGCGGGTAGACATTATTTGTCCTTGCTATTTTTTGTGTGATTTGATGATAGTGATGTTCACATGTTGACGTATTAAGAAGTTGCTCGACAATTGTTTTGTGACCTTATTGAGAAATCAATATCGATTAAGAATAGATCAATTACTTTTGTTATTGTGTATCTTAAATGTCTTGATTATGTAATTGTCGTAATGAACTTTTCCTAATCTATTTACAACAAAACAAAATTGCTCCTTCGTCATATTCTCTTACCTTGTGTTGTGTACGGAGGGATGTTTCATATGGTATCAGAGCTAGTTCAACTCTACGACACCAGACCCGTGACGCCTTCCACTGTTTTATATTGATAGTTAAAAATGTTTTGCTAATATAATTTGAATTTGTTTTATGACAGGTGTCATGGTTAGAGGATGCATGATGAGTAGACATCAGGGTGCGGGAGGAAGAGGCACACTTCCTCCAAATGCATCCACGCCAGAGGGATCTAACCCACAGGGAGATGAGCAGGCTACTAAGAAGGAGTAGTTTGCAGTGGGAGATGTGGTAGGTATGATGAGATCCTTCGAGAGTATGTCAGAGGCATTGCTCGACCTCCTTGATCGGGACGAGGGAAGAGCATCTATTCGTAATGAGGGTTCCTAGGACCCTCTAGTAGTTATTATAAGTATTCACAATAAACTCAAGAAGGTAAAATTTCCTGAGTTCTAGGGTGCCACAGATGACTTAGCCACCGAGGAATGGTTAGAGAACATGGTGATGTGCTTTGCACTATGTGATTACACCTCCAACATGAAGGTCCACATGGCATTCTTTCAACTGAAAGGGAGTGTGCTTCTTTGGTGGAAGATACTCTTACCTCAGCTGAACATGGTCGTTGAAGACATGTCATGGGAATTGTTCGAGGAATGATTCTGGGAGAGGTACTTGTCTGAAGAATTCATTGAGCACCAACTTAATGAGTTCAATGCCTTACAAAATGGCAGTCATACGGTACCAAAGTATGAGGCCAGGTTCATGGAGCTACTCAGATATGCTCCACATCTTAACACTGAGAAATTAAAGGTTAACAAGTTTGTGTTCGACCTCAACTTCAACATTCATGTGAAATTGAGGATCTTGATTCCTCAAACATTGCATGATGTAGTTTAGAAGGATCTCATCACTGAGGAAGAGTTGAATAGTGGGGGTCATGGAAGGACCCCATCCAGACATACATGACAGTGCCACCTAGAGTGATGCAACATCAAACACTAGTTAGACAGACTTATGGGCACCATAATATGTCCAAAGGACTTATATTATCGACATCGTGCTGAAAAAATCCTAATCAGAGGACTCCATACATAGCACCAAAGTAGCAACAACAAAATATATCTGTTCCACAAAACTGAACAGGACCATAGACTCCTAGGCCAACAACTTCTTCTTTGGGAACTAGGAGCACTGGTCCGAAGAATGGGTGTTGGACATGTGGAGATTCTCATTACCAGAGAGACTGTCCTATTGAGAAGGGAAGAACTATCAGATCAACATGACCGACGACAGTTGGATATTTGGGCAAGGCCCATAGGATTCATGCAATGGTTAATAACTATCAGACTGAGCATTAGTCTATAGTGCTCGAGACTTCAGGTATGACAACTGATCATTAGTTTAGTGTTTTGATAGATCTAGGAGCTACTGCGAGTTTTGTATATAGTTTTGTGCTTAAAATAATTAAGGTGAAGGCAGTCGAACAAGATGAGTTTAGACTTGTGAAAATGGCATCTGGTGCCAAGCAAAAGGTTGGAGGAAAGGTTCAGGATTGTAACATTAAATTGGGTGATTTTGTCACGAGTTTAAATGATCCAAATTTATGCAGGAACACAACATAATACACAAATAACCATGAATACAAAGATGCAGTGGAAATAACACTTCATTTCATTAATATAAAAGAACTGAAACTTGTTTACAGACAAAGTGGAAATAAACTAGCTAGGGCACTGGTAGCTTATCTCTGAGAAGAGATGTGGCGGCTACATGCCTCTGAAATCTATGTTACAATGAGGCTCGAAGGCCTATATGTTATTGAGAAACAATGGAAAACCTAAACATCTAAAAACCTAACCATAGGAGATGAAACAACATAATATGGGCCCCATCGGGGTAAATTGGTACATCAATTTCCCGGGGTCGTAACTTTGGCATACTATCTCCGTTTGATGCACATGATACATTGTTAGAAAGATTTATCCAAGGACTACACTGCTGATTGTGAATATCGTGCTCAAAACGAACATAATTTCATTGGATGTTTGATGCCCAAAAAATGTCGTTTAGGGTCTCAAAACGACTCTAGAAGTTCAGGACCCGAAAAACTGCCAAAAATAGTAAATTGTGCTACAATTAAGGAAATTGAAAAAATGAAAGAAACAATGGTGGGGGTCCAAGTGGAATAGGTGGGTGGCCACTAATATCCACCTAGATAATTCCTCCCCCCTTAGGAAGAAATGGTCCCCATTGCGTTGAGTTCCTCCATAAGATGAGGAAACTTCTGCTGAACTTGGTCCCTAGTGAGCCACTTGCCTTAGTGAAGGAGTTGACCTGCTTTGACAACTCGATATAGATGGATCCTCTGCTGGCGGGTGTTCTTGATTTGTGTGTCCATAATCCAATATGTTGTGGCTTGTTCCATGCATTTTGGATTTAACTCTGTTGGTGTGAGTTGTTCTGCCATGTCAAATGTGTCAAGTAGAGGTGGAAAGTAGGGCTGAAGGCGGTCCACATTGAACACTGGGTGAAAACCAAGGAATGGTGGAATATTCAACTTAAAGGCATTGTCCCCTACAACCTTGGTGATGGTGTATGGCCCATATCAGAGTGGGTGAGTCTTGCGGTGGGGTCCAATGAGGTGCTCCATCTGCAAATGTAGCCACACTTTGTCGCCCACCTAGAAGTTGTGTTGCACCCAATGTTGATCATGTCGCTGCTTGTACTTAGCATTGGCTCTGTCCAATATGTCATGAACCTGTTGGTGAATGTGTTGAATGATCTCAATGAATCAGTTTGCCTTGGCAGCTTCATATTGGACATGATTCAAATCAACCAGAGTAGCTGCAAAGTGCATGGCTACATCAATGGGACATAGTGGCTGGAATCCCAAGCCCACCTGAAAGGGGCTGTGATTGGTTGAGCTATGGAGGGCTTGATTATAGCTATGTTGTACATAGGGGAGGCTCTCATCCCATGTGCATTGCTGCTTTGAGTTGTACATGCACAAAATGTGTACGGTCATCCTGTTGACGACCTCTGTCTAGTCATCCATTTGGGGATGGAAAGTTGTGGACTTGGTGAGCTTGGTGTCCAGCATTGACCAGAGGATGGACCAAAATGTATTGAGGAACCTACTGTCCCAATATGAGATGATAGACTGTGGGTTCCAAAAGTGTACCCACACTCGTTCAAAGAAGAGTTTAGCAGTGGCTTCTGCTATGATATTCTTCTTGTAGGCTGCCATAATGTCCATCTTCGAGAATCTGTCAACGACCACGAAAACATAGTCATTGCCATGCTTAGTAGAAGGAAGGCTCGACATGTAATCCATGGAGATGGATTCCCAAGGTTGATTAGGGGTAGGAAATGAAGTATAGAGGCCTTGCTTCTTGATGGTCAGTTTGGCAATGGAACAAGCAGTGCAGGATCTGATGTATTTCCCAACATCTTGTCGAAGGTTTGGTGAATAAAAATACTTCTGCACTATTGCCACTATTTTCTCAACCTCGAAATTCCCAATGACCCGACTGTAGTGCGCTTCCCAAATAATATTGGCATGATCACTTGAAAAAACACAAAGGTGTCCCAAGTGACATAGTAGTGCATCCTGGAGGTGAAAATTTGGAACTCGGTTACCCTCCAAGAGCATCTTTTATGTGTGGCCAAATTCTGGATCACTCTTGTAGAGAAGAGACCAATCATAAGTATCGTGCCCACAAGAGTTGAGCACGGTCGTTATCACCACAATCAATGGTCGGCTGAGGCAGTCTGCAACATTATTGGTGCTGCCCTTCTTGTACTTGATGTTCAAATGAAACTGTTGCAGATATGTGGACCACTTCTGATGGCGATCGTTTTGCAACTTCCCTTGTGTCTGTATGAACTGCAGGGGTTCGTGATCTATGTGGATGATCATTTACTTCCCAAAAATGTAATGCTTCCATTGTCAGCAAGCCTACACAATGGAATACATTTCTTTGTCATAAATGGGATACTTTCGGACTATGTTGGACAGTGTCGCACTATGATATTCCACTGAAAGCCTATGTTGAGTAAGAACTACCCCAATAGCATAGTTAGAGGCATATGTCTCGATCTCAAATGGTTGTTGCAAGTATGGTAATGTCACTACTGTGGCACAAAAGAGGTGATGTTGCAATTCTACGAACACCTTCTGTTGAAATTCTATTCAAAATAATTTTTCTTTTGCTCCCCCCTTGGTGACTTGACTTAAGGGCCAAGTGACATGAGAGAATCCCAACATGAACCTACAGTAGAAATTAGCAAGACCTAGAAAGCTATGAAGCTCTGTTAGAGTGGTCGGGGCTGGCCAATCCTAGATGACTTGGATCTTGGTTGGATCCACATGCACCCCATGCTCATCAACAATGTATCCCAGATACTGAACCTAGGTCATGCCAAAAGTGAACTTCTCCAAATTGGCACACAACTTGTGTTTCCAGAGTGTTTGGAGGACCTATCAGATGTGGTGGAGGTTCTCTTCCCAAGTTTGGCTGAAGATCAGGATGCCATCCAAGTACACTACTACAAATGAGTTGGTTAATGGCCATAAGATGTCGTCCATCGGCCTCATGAAGGTTGCAAGAGCATTTGTTAACCCGAAAGGCATGACCAACCATTCAAAAAGGCTCTTCGTGGCTTTGAAGGCATTCTTCCGCACATCAGACGGTTCGATTGGTACATGGTGATACCCAGACTTCAAGTCGATCTTGCTGAAATATTTTGCCCCTTTGAGTTGGACCAGAAGGTTATCAATCCATGGGATCGGGTACCTATTCCGGAAAATGATCTTGTTCAGCGCCCGATAGTTAATACAAAGTCTCCAAGTCCCATCCTTCTTCTGCACCAACACGATTGGGCTCCCACAGGGTGATGAACTTGGCCAGATGTGACCTTTCTGCAATAGCTCCTAGATTTTCCTCTTGATTTCATTGTTCTCCAGAATAGAGCATCGATAGATAGGTCCATTGGGTAGAAATGCACCTGGGGTCAAATCGATGGGGTGTTTGACCTGACAGTGCAGAGGCACCCCTGCGGGAGAGGTGAATATGTCCTAGTACTCCTCCATGACCTTGTCCATTTGTTGTTTTCATTCGGAGGAGCCCTGTATGGAGGTCGTGGCCAAAGTATTCTTCTTTCCTTGAGGGCAGATCATTAGGAAAACAAATTTCCTAGTTTTGGAAATGAGCTTACTGCATTGTTTTGCAGTAACCAAAGAGATAGTGGCAAGCGGTGGTACCGCTGGTATCCTGTACAACTTATTTCCCAAGGTAACAATAACAATGTGAGGCCGAGACTCATACACACCATGTCGCTTCCACAAGTATGGTTGGCTTAATAATACATCAAAAACATGAAGAGGAGAAATGCCACATAATACCTCATCGGTGAAGGGCTTGATGTTGTAGGGAAGGCGACACTGTTGGTTGATGCAGAGATCCCTTCCTTGGTGAAGCCACTAGATGGTGTATGAATATGGGTGTGCTATGGTTGGCAAGCCCAAACGCTTCATGAAATATGATGAAATGAGGTTCTTTTGGATCCCACTGTCGATAATGAACTGTAGCAGGGAACCCTTTACCCATATCTGGGAGTGGAAGAGACTCTCCTCCTCCTCTGGATCTTCCGGTTCTTCCTTTTGGATCTTCATAGTGGCAACAGTGGCATTGGGCTCCGCATTGATAATTTTCTTCCCTCTGTCATTCCTCTTCTTGGGTTCTGATTCAATGTCGAAGCATGCATTTGATTTAGAATCCCTCATCTCGACCACCAATGACTGTTTGGCCCGACACTCACTTGTGTTGTGAGTGGAACTCTTATGGAACTCACACCACTTTCTCGTGTCCTTCTTCGGCTTCACGGTGTTGTTCTTTTCTTGTGGATTTGGTAGGTTGTCTTGAGCTTCCATGCCTTGGATTTGTCCTTTGTGTTGTAGTTTGGGGGCACCTTTCACTTGATTTTGATTCACAGATCCAAAGTCTCGCTTCTTCTGTTTGAATTTCTACTAAATCTTGGCAGCATACCAGTATGTCATACCAAGCGAGGAGATGTCGAGGAACTCCATTTCCTTATGAATGTATCTGTGCAGACAACTATGGTACTTCAACACCAAATGTTTCTATGAATCTTTGATACACAACTTTGTGCGTAGGGTATGGAACATATTCGTCAACTCATGCACATCTTGATCCCTTTGCTACCGCAACATAGTCCATTGTATGTACTTCTCCTCATATCTCCCCATAGGATAATATTGTTCCTTGATGGTGTCTTAGAAATAATTCCAAGTGGGTACGACTGAGAAAAGAGAGGGTTCCTCCTCATCCTTTTTCTTATAATAGGTTTCCCACCAGTCCTTGACATGGGGGGTGACTTTGAGTAGTGAAAAAATAATCTTGTCCTGATCGAAAAAGTCGTGAACCGAGAAATATCCTTCTAATAGATTCAACCATCTATCTACAATGTCTTCATCTATTTGGCCATCAGTGGGCAATCGTTGAAGGATCTGGGTGAATTTATCCATCATTGCGTTCCTTTATTTTTCAAGGGCCTCCTCGAGCAATATTTTGATAGGATCTCTTACTCCCTCATATTTATTTTCATCCCCCATGGGAAGCCATCAGGGTTTGCGAGGCTAATCTTGCAAAGGTTCAACCAAATCGAGCCTCAACTCCTTATACCTCGACCTCGTTGGGGACATGCAAAGAAGGATCAAGAAAGAGTAGACCTATCTGATACCACTGATCTGAATTTATGCAGAAACGCAACAGAATACACAAATAACCATGAATACAAAGATGCAGAGGAAATAACACTTCATTTCATTAATATCAAAGAACTGAAACTTGTTTACAGACATAATAGAAATAAACTAGCTAGGGCGCTGGTAGCTTATCTCTAAGAAGAGATGTGGTGGCTACAAGCCTATGAAATCTGTGTTACAATGAGGCTCGAAGGCCTATATATTGAGAAACAATGGAAACCCTAAACATCCAAAAACTTAACCCTAGGAGATGAAATGCCAGAATAAGGGCCCCATCAGGGTAAATTGGTACATCAATTTCCCGGGGTCATAACTTTGGCATAATATCTCTGTTTGATGCATATGATACATTGTTAGAAAGATCTATCCGAGGACTACACCATTGGCAAAAAATATTGAGTTTGAAATGAAGTCATATTCGCTATATGTTTGATGCCCAAAAAACATCGTTTAGGGCCTCAAAACGGCTCTGAAAGTTCAGGATCTGAAAAACTGCCAAAAATAGTAAATTGTTCTACAATTAAGGAAACTAAAAAAATGAAAGAAACAATGGTGGGGGTCCAAGTGGAATAGGCATGTGGCTAAAAATATCCACCTGGATTAGTAAACTTGTATGTTACAATCTTGGGATCTTACGATATTGTGATTAGAATGGATTGGTTAGAATCACACGACGCGATACTTAACTTCAAGATGAAACATTTATTTTTGATTGATGATTTGGGACAAAGTAGAGTAATTGTGGGAAGAAACTAGGGAGTGTCGTCAATATTTATTTCTTCCATACAATTATAGAAAAGCATGCACAAAGGATGTAAGTTGTATGCCATTTTAGCGCTTAACGAAAAGGGAGACATGGAAGGATTAGAAAACTTTCCTGTAGTATCATATTTTTTCGACGTATTTTCGAAGGATCTACCAGGTTTACCGCTCGAAAGAGAATTAGATTTTACCATAGATTTGAAACTTGGAACATAACCGATAGTTAGTGTTCGTGCTCGAATCGTTGCCTGGTGAGCAAGAATGGGAGCACTAGCATGCCCTGTTGGGCTCAGCAGGGCAGAACAGGTTTGCTGTGAATCAAAATGGGTTAACATACAATAGAAAACCAAACGAAATAAAATCTAACTA
>SNQJ01S0023097.1:32656-45129 GCA_010110895.2 Picea sitchensis
GTGTTTTGATAGATCTAGGAGCTACTGCGAGTTTTATATATAGTGTTGTGCTTAAAATAATTAAGGTGAAGGCAGTCGAACAAGATGAGTTTAGACTTGTGAAAATGGCATCTGGTGCCAAGCAAAAGGTTGGAGGAAAGGTTCAGGATTGTAACATTAAATTGGGTGATTTCGTCACGAGTTTAAATGATCCAAATTTATGCAGGAACATAACATAATACACAAATAACCATGAATACAAAGATGCAGTGGAAATAACACTTCAATTCATTAATATCAAAGAACTGAAACTTGTTTACAGACAAAATGGAAATAAACTAGCTAGGGCACTGGTAGCTTATCTCTGAGAAGAGATGTGGCAGCTACAGGCCTCTGAAATCTGTCTTATAATGAGGCTCGAAGGCCTATATGTTATTTAGAAACAATGGAAAACCTAAAAATCCAAAAACCTAACCATAGGAGATGAAACAACATAATATGGGCCCCATCGGGGTAAATTGGTACATCAATTTTTCGGGGTCGTAACTTTGGCATACTATCTCCGTTTGACGCACATGATACATTGTTAGAAAGATCGATCCGAGGACTACACTGTTGATTGTGAATATCGAGTCCGAAACGAACATAATTTCATTAGATGTTTGATGCCCAAAAAATGTTGTTTAGGGCCTCAAAACGACTCTATAAGTTCAAGACCTAAAAAATTGCCAAAAATAGTAAATTGTGCTACAATTAAGGAAACTGAAAAAATGAAAGAATAAATGGTGGGGGTCCAAGTGGAATAGGTGGTTGGACACTAATATCCACCTAGGTCATTCCTCCCCCCTTAGGAATCAATGGTCCCCATTGCGTTGAGTTCCTCCATAAGATGAGGAAACTTCTGCTGAACTGGGTCCCTGGTGAGCCACTTGCCTTGGTGAAGGATTTGACCTGCTTTGACAACTTGATATGGCTGGATCCTCTGCTGGAGGGTGTTCTTGATCTGTGTGTCCATAATCTGATATGTTTTGGCTTGTTCCATCCATTTTGGATTTAACTCTGTTGGTGTGAGTTGTTCTTCCATGTCGGATGTGTCAAGTAGAGGTGGAAAGTAGGGCTGAAGGCAGTCCACATTGAACACTGGGTGCAAACCAAGGAATGGTGGAATACTGAGCTCGAAGGCATTGTCCCCTATAACCTTGGTTATGGTTTATGGCCCATATCGGAGCGGGTGAATCTTGCGGTGGGATCCAATGAGGTGCTCCTTTTGCAAATGTAGCCACACTTTGTCGCCCACCTAGAAGTTGTGTTGCACCCAATGTTGATCATGTCGTTGCTTGTACTTAGCATTGGCTCTATCCAATATGTCATGAACCTGTTGGCGAATGTGTTGAATGATATCAAGAATCGGTTTGCCTTGGCAACTTCAGATTGGACATGAGTCGAATCAACCTGAGTAGCTGCAAAGGGCATGGTTACATCAATGGGACATAGTGGTTGGAATCCCATGACCACCTGAAAGGGGCTATGATCGGTTGAGCTATGGAGGGATTGATTATAGCTATGTTTTACATAGGAGAGGCTCTCATCCCATGTGCGTTGCTACTTTGAGTTGTACGTGCACAAAATGTGTACGGTCATCCTGTTGACGACCTCTGTCTGGTCATCCATTTGGGGATGGAAAGTTGTGGACTTGGTGAGTTTGGTGTCCAACATTGACCAGAGGATGGACCAAAATGTATTGAGGAACCTACTGTCCCAATCTGAGATAATAGACTATGGGTTCCAAAAGTGTACCCACACTCGTTCAAAGAAGAGTTTAGCAGTGGCTTCTGCTGTGATATTCTTCTTGTAGGCCGCCATAATGTCCATCTTCGAGAATCTGTCAACGACCACGAAAACACAGTCATTGCCATGCTTAGTAGAAGGAAGGCTCGACATATAATCCATGGATATGGATTCCAAAGGTTGACTAGGGGTAGGAAATGAAGTATAGAGGCCTTGCTTCTTGATGGTCAGTTTGGCAATGGAACAGGCAGTGCAGGATCTGATGTATTTCCCGACATCTTGTCGAAGGTTTGGTGAATAGAAATACTTCTGCACTACTGCCACTGTTTTCTCGACCCCGAAATTCCCAATGACCCAACTATAGTGAGCTTCCCAAATAATATTGGCACTCTCGCTTGAAAAAACACAAAGGTGTCCCAAGTGACATAATAGTGCATCCTGGAGGTGAAAATTTGGAACTCGATTACCCTCCAAGAGCATCTTTTATGTGTGGCCAAATTCTAGATCACTCTTGTAGAGAAGCGACCAATCATAAGTATTGTGCCCACAAGAGTTGAGCACGGTCATTATCACCACAATCAATGGTTGGTTGAGGTAGTCTGCAACATTATTGGTGCTGCCCTTCTTGTACTTGATGTTCAAATGAAACTGTTGCAGATATGTGGACCACTTCTGATGGTGATCATTATGCAACTTCCCTTGTGTCTGTATGAACTGCAGGGGTTCGTGGTCTATGTGGATGATCATTTCGTTCCCAAAAATGTAATGCTTCCATTGTTGGAAAGCCTGCACAATGGAATACATTTCTTTGTCATAAGTGGGATACTTTCGGACTGTGTCGGACAGTGTCGCACTATGATATTCCACTGGATGCCTATGTTGAGTAAGAACTACCCCAATAACATAGTCAGAGGCATATGTCTTGATCTCAAATGGTTGTTGCAAGTATGGTAATGTGACTACTGGGGCACAAAAGAGGTGATGTTGCAATTCTACGAACACCTTCTATTGAAATTCTGACCAAAATAATTTTTCTTTTGCCCCTTGGTGACTTGACTCAAGGTCCAAGTGACATGAGAGAATCCCAACATGAACCTACAGTAGAAATTAACAAGACCCAGAAAGCTATGAAGCTCTGTTAGAGTGGTCGGGGCTGGCCAATCCCAGATGACTTGGATCTTGGTTGGATCCACATGCACCCCATGCTCATCAACAATGTATCCCAGATACTGAACCTGGGTCATGCCAAAAGTGCACTTCTCCAAATTGGCACACAAATTATGTTTCCACAGTGTTTGGAGGACCTGTCGGATGTGGTGCAGGTTCTCTTCCCAAGTCTAGCTGAAGATCAGGATGTCATCCAAGTACACTACTACAAATGAGTTGGTTAATGGCCACAAGATGTCATCCATTAGCCTCATGAAGGTTGCGGGAGCATTTTTCAACCTGAAAGGCATGACCAACCATTCAAAAAGGCCCTCCTTGGCTTTGAAGGAAATCTTCCACACATCAGACGGTTCGATTGGTACTTGGTGATACCCAGACTTCAAGTCGATCTTGCTGAAATATTTTTCTCCTTTGAGTTGGACCAGAAGGTTATCAATACATGGGATCAGGTACCTATTCCAGATAGTGATCTTGTTCAGCGCCCGATAGTCAATACAAAGTATCCAAGTCCCATCCTTCTTCTGCACCAACACGATTGGGCTCCCACAGGGCGATGAACTTGGCAAAATGTGACCTTTCTGCAATAGCTCCTAGATCTGCCTCTTGATTTCATTGTTCTCCAGAACAGAGCGTCGATAGATAGGTCCATTGGGTAGCGATGCACCTGGGGTCAAATCGATGGGGTGTTTGACCTGACAGTGTAGAGGAACCTCTGCGGGTGAGGTGAATATGTCCTAGTACTCCTCCATGACCTTGTCCATTTGTTGTTTTCATTAGGAGGAGCCCTGTATGGAGGTCGTGGCCAAAGTATTCTTCTTTCCTTGAGGGAAGATCATTAGGAAAACAAATTTCCCAGTTTTGGAAATGAGCTTACTGCATTGTTTTGCAGTAACCAAAGAGATAGCGGCAAGCGGTGGTACCTCTGGTATCCTGTACAACTTATTTCCCAAGGTAACAATAACAACGCGAGGCTGAGACTCATACACAGCATGTCGCTTCCACAAGTATGGTTGGCCTAATAATACATCACAAACATGAATAGGAGAAATGCCACATAATACCTCATCGGTGAAGGGCTTGATGCTGTAGCGAAGGCGACACTGTTGGTTGACGCGGAGATCCCTTCCTTGGTGAAGCCACTCGATGGTGTACGAATATGGGTGTGCTATGGTTGGCAAGCCAAAACGCTTCATGAACTCTGATGAAATGAGGTTCTTTTGGATCCCACTGTCGATAATGAACTGTAGCGAGGAACCCTTTACCCATATTTGGGAGTGGAAGAGACTCTCCTCCTCCTCTGGATCTTCCGGTTCTTCCTTTTGGATCTTCGTGGTGGAAACAGTGGCATTGGGCTCCGCATCGATAATCTGCTTCCCTCTGTCATTCCCCTTCTTGGGTTCTGATTCAATGTCAGAGCATGCATTTGATTTAGAAGCCCTCATCTCGACCACCAATGACTGTTTGGCCCGACACTCACTTGTGTTGTGAGTGGAGCTCTTATGGAACTCACACCACTTTCCCGTGTCCTTCTTCGGCTTCACGGTGTTGTTCTTTTCTTACAGATTTGGTAGGTTGTCTTGAGCTTCCATGCCTTGGATTTTTCCTTCATTTTGTAGTTTGGGGGCACCTTTCACTTTCTTTTGATTCGTAGATCCAAAGTCTCGCTTCTTCTGTTTGAATTTCTGCTCAATCTTGGAAGCATACCAATATGCCGTACCAAGCGAGGAGATGTCAAGGAACTCCATTTCCTTCTGAATGTATCTGTGCAGACAATTGTGGTACTTCAACACCAAATGTTTCTACGAATATTTGATACACAACTTTGTGCGTAGGGTATGGATCAGATTCATCAGCTCATGCACATCTTGATCCCTTTGCTACCGCAACGTAGTCCATTGTATGTACTTCTCCTTGTATCTCCCCATAGGATAATATTGTTCCTTGATGGCATCTCAGAAATAATTCCAAGTGGGTACGACTGAGAAAAGAGAGGGTTCCTCCTCATCCTTTTTCTTACAGTAGGTTTCCCACCAGTCCTTGACATGGGGGGCGACTTTGAGCAGTGAAAAAATAATCTTGTCCTAATCGAAAAAGTCATGAACCGAGAAATATCCTTCTAATAGATTCAACCATCTATCTACAACGTCTGCATCTATTTGGCCATCAAATATGAGAATGTCAAATTTAACTTGTACCTTAAAAGGGGTTGCACCGCCAGAGTGTTTGTTGGATGTAGATGCGCCATTAGTGGGCAATCGTTGAAGGATCTGGGTGAATTTATCCATCATTGCATTCCTTTATTTTTCAAGGGCCTCCTTGAGAAATATTTTGATAGGATCTCCTACTCCCTCGTCTTTCTTTTCATCCCCCATGGGCAGCCATAAGGTTTTGCAAGGCTAATCTTGCAAAGGTTCAACCAAATCGAGCCTTAACTCCTTATACCTCGACCTCGTTGGGGACATGCAAAGAAGGATCGAGAAAGAGATGACCTATCTGATACCACTGATCTGAATTTATGCAGAAATGAAACATAATACACAAATAACCATGAATACAAATATGCAGAGGAAATAACACTTCATTTCATTAATATCAAAGAACTGAAACTTGTTTACAGACATAATGGAAATAAACTAGCTAGGGCACTGGTAGCTTATCTCTAAGAAGAGATGTGGCAGCTACAAGCCTATGAAATCTGTGTTACAATGAGGCTAGAAGGCCTATATATTGAGAAACAATGGAAGCCCTAAACATCCAAAAACTTAACCCTAGGAGATGAAACACCAGAATAAGGGCCCCGTCGGGGTAAATTGGTACATCAATTTCCCGGGGTTGTAACTTTGGCATAATATCTCCGTTTGATGCATATGATACATCGTTAGAAAGATCTATCCGAGGACTGCATCGTTGAGAAAAAATATTGAGTTTTAAATTGAGTCATATTCGCCATATGTTTGATGCCCAAAAAACATCGTTTAGGGCCTCAAATCAGCTCTAAAAGTTCAAGACCTGAAAAACTGCCAAAAATAGTAAATTGTTCTACAATTAAGGAAACTAAAAAAATGAAAGAAACAATGGTGGGGATCCAAGTGGAATAGGCGGGTGGCCAAAAATATCCACCTTGATTAGTAAACTTGTATGTTACAATCTTGGGATCTTACGATATTGTGATTAGAATGGATTGGTAAGAATCACACGACGCGATACTTAACTGCAAGACGAAACATTTATTTTTGATTGATGATTTGGGACAAAGTAGAGTAATTGTGGGAAGAAACTAGGGAGTGTCATTGATATTTATTTCTTCCATACAATTACAGAAAATAATGCACAAAGGATGTAAGTTGTATGCCATTTTAGTGCTTAACGAAAAGGGAGACATGGAAGGATTAGAAAACTTTCCTGTAGTATCATATCTTTTCGACATGTTTTCGGAGGATCTACCAAGTTTACCACTCGAAAGAGAATTAGATTTTACCATAGATTTGAAACCTGGAACATAACCGATAGTTAGTATGCCATATCAGATGTCTACACCATAATTGCAAGAGTTAAAGATGAAATTGAAGGAGTTGTTGGATTTTGGACTTATATTTCCAAGCGTATCATCGTGGGGTGCACCAATTATTTTTGTAAGGAAGAAGGACAGCTCGTGGAGGCTTTGCATTGACCATCATCAACTAAACAAAGCCATGATAAAGAATCAATATCCTTTACCAAGGATAGATGATTTATTTGATCAAATGAAGGGAGAAACCGTGTTTTCAAAGATTGACTTGAGATCGAGATATCATCAGTTATGAATCAAGGAAGAATATATCCCTAAGACTGTGTTTAAAATGATATTAAGACACTATGAGTTTATTGTTTTACCGTTTGGATTAATGAATTCCCCGGGCATACTCATGAGTTTGATGAATGGTGTATTCCATGAATACTTGGACAATTTTGTACAATTATTTATCAACGACATACTGATTTATTCTCTGATGAAAGAAGAGCACGATGAACACTTGATATTGGTTTCATAGTGTCTAAGAGAAAACAAGTTGTGCGGGAAGCTATCGAAGTGTTCTTTTTACCAGACAAAGATTCATTATTTGGGACATATCATATCTAGAGAAGGAATCACTATGGATCCAACGAAAGTAGAGGCTATTATGGAATGTCTAGCACCGAGGAATGTACAATAAGTATGTAGCTTTATGGGACTATCAGGTTATTATTGATGTTTTGTTGAAGGATTTTCAAAGATAACAAATCCAATTACAAAATTGCAGAAGAAGAATAAGAAATTTTTTCGGTCAGAGAAATGCACAGAAGCATTTCAGAAGCTTAAAGAGTTATTAACGACAACACCAATACTGAAGGTCCCTAATATGGAAAAGGAATATTTTGTATGCATGGACGCATCCAAGGAAGGTTTAGGTGGAGTTTTAATGCAATATGGTTGAGTGATCACTTACATTTCAAGGAAATTAAGAAGGAATGAAGAGAACTACAAAACACATGATTTGGAGTTATTAGCGATTGTATATGCATTACAAGTTTGGAGACATTACCTTATTGGAAAAAAATTTGAGTTAAAGACTGATCACTGTGGATTACAACACATTTTTACTCAGAGTGACTTGAACGCGCAACAAAGGTGTTGGTCAGAACTACTAAGTGAATACGACTTTGAGATTACTTACATTAAAGGAATGGTGAATAGAGTAGCAGATGCGTTCAGTCGGAGACAACACATATTCGCAGTAATACCTCTTAAAATGAATCTTCGAGAAAATATTATAGCTTTACATATAGGCAATGACTGGTACAAGGAAGTTAAGGATAATATTGGGCAAGATACCATGATGGTATTGAAGTTTAAATGTTATTCTTTGGACAATGACAGATTATTGAGGTATAATGGAAAAATTTATGTACCACCTAATGACGAATTGAGAAAGTTGATTTTGAGAAAAGGTCATCGAGCAGTGTACATGGCTCATCCTGGAGTCACAAAGATGAAGGAATACCTTAATCCTTTATTATTCTGGAAATGAATAAAAGAGGATATAGTTAATTATGTGGAAAGATGTCTAGAATGTCATCAAGTGATGGATAAACATAGACATCTAACAAGATTGTTACAACCACACACGATTACTGAATCAAAATGGGAATTCATTTCGATGGAATCCTATTGTTGTATTTCCACTTACGGCAAGGAGGCATGATTCTATGTTTTTGGTCGTTGATACTCTAACAAAGAGTGCACACTTTATTCCAGTTCGTACTACGTATCAGGCACCAAAAATAGCTAGATTTTTTGTTAGCAATATTGTGATATTACACGATGTACAAAGGAAGATCATATCCAATCAAGGATCAATGTTTACTAGATGATTTTGGACTAGTTTACAAGAGGCATTGGGAACACAACTAAATTGTAGCACAACATATCACCCCGAAATAGATGGAAAAACTAAAAGAATGAATCAAATCTTAGAGGATATGCTTTGGATGCATGATATGGATCAACAGAAGCATTGGGAAGAATTCTTGCGTTGGGAAGAATTCTTGCCTTTGGTAGAGTTCACATACAACAATAGTTATCAGAGTACGATAAAGATGGAACCTTCTGAGTTTATTTACGAATGACCGTGTCAGACACCTATGAGTTGGGATAGACTAGAGGATAGAGTCCTGGTGGGAATAGAACTAATCCAATAAATCAAAGAATAGATGTGAACTATAAGACAAATAATTAAAGATGCGCAAGATCATAAGAAAAGTTATGCTGATGCGCATCGCGTTGACTGCAGTTATGAGGTTGGTGACAAATTTTTCTTGCGGGTGAAACCGTATAAGAGTTAGATCAAGTTTGGAAAAGGTGCTAAACTCTTTCTTAGGTTTGGGGGACCTTTCAAAGTTGTAGAAAGGAAAGGACATGTGGCTTACTAACTAGCCTTGCCTAACTCTTTGAGGTGTATGCACGATGTATTTCATGTATATGTTTTACGACATTATATTTCAGATCCATCACATGCTATTGAATTGAGTTCTTTGCAGGTGTCAGAAGAGGGTGCTCTCATGGTGGATCCAATCTTCATAGTGGACCATCTGGTCAAGATCCAGTGGGATAATTATAGTCCACACTTGTCTACATGGGAGGACGCATATGAGATGCGTCAACAATTTCCTTATATGTTTAATAGATTGGATATATATATTTTTGTCAGATACATTTATTTATTTTATTATTAGAATGTACAAACTTCGGGACAAAGTTTAAAACAAGGGGGGGTGTACGTAACATATAGTTTCGGAGGTTAACTATTACCTCATTTTGATAGGTCCACGATGTCGTGAGGGAAGACTGAGATAGTTTCTCATGAAGAATTCTAAGGGGCACACAATAAGGTAGAATCCTTATTCCTTAGACAACCCTTAATCTCTCACAAGGTCGACCAACGGAGTGTTGACTCCAAGTGTCAAAAAAAATTCCAAACTAGTAAAAGGCGAGTGACACCCTCTAAGCACGGAAGTGCATCTTGAAGGGCACATCACGTAAAAAAATCAGTGAGTCAATAAAATATAGAAGTCCTAGAAAATAAAAAATAAAAATTCTTAGACCTTAAAAGAGCATACAATTAATTAGTAAAATAAACTAGAAAACTAACAAGAGTCTAAGTCTAATATGTTTGAATAAATAAAACATTTAAACTTGAATAAAAGAATTTAGACTTAATAATATTAGAAAAGAGAATAACAATAAAAGTTGGGTAGATGCACATGTGTGCATGAAAATATTAAAAAGGGATTTTAAATTAAAAAGAAAATAAAAACAAGAGAGAATAGTTGGTCAACATAGAGTGATTACCTTAAGTCAATCAACCCCTAATCCTAACTAAAATAAGACTCCTAATCAAAATCAAATTGAAATTTAGTTAGGGGACACAAAATAAATGAGGGATAGGGGAACTAAGAGGAAAAATAGGAACAAATTGGGGAATGTGAGGGAAATGTCTAATTAATTAAAATGAAAAGAGAATTAACATGTGCAACTTGGCGAGAGTGTGACAAGTGTAATGGGTGAATAATATTGAATTACATTATTAAAAATTTATTATTTGTGCATGAGAGGACAAGTGTCATTGAAAAATTTCCTATAAATGAAATGGAGAGGAAGAGAGAAGGGACCCTATTGTTGGATGGATATTACGCTGCCAAAATTTTATTTGACTAAGTTTACTTGTGGAGAGTTGGGGTCAAGCTTGAGAAAGAGGTGGAAGCTTTTCCTTGCGAGGGCAAGATTGTGCTACTGAGTTTTTGGTTTCCTGTGTGTGGTCCCTTTGCATCTCGGGGGGTTGAGGGGGAAGACAAGTAGCCCTAGAATTGGTTGGGAGGTACTAGTGAAGTCTCAAGATTAGCAAGTGAAGGAGTCATGCATTGTGCAAAGACAGGAAAATGAGCCATCTCATCAACAAAAAATTATGTGGTCACGGTATTTTCACTATTTTGTTATTAATGATGGATCAATTGTTGATATAATACTCTGATTAAATTGCTGGCGTGAATGATTAGTTCGATATATCATCCATGGAATTATATATATTTCTTGAAAAATGCATGATTAACAATCAAATTCGAACATTTCTTTTGTATTTATAATATAAATGTTTATTACGTATAGAGTAAAAGATAAATTGAGACCTTCTACATGCATCGATGTATATTTCGTCTTCAGAAATTGACTCTGTAATATTATATAAGATAGTTATAAACCTGCAATAACTGATGATTAAAATAGGCATAAATCCTTCATTGTAAGCGTTACGCTTTATATCCATTATTTGACTATTAGAAAAACAAAAAAAAATCCGCATTTTAGTTTTTCATTAATGATGGAATTCACAATACATTAGATTTCTTTCATAACCCAATGATTGGTAAAATTGGAAATCCTGTTCGTTATCTCTATCTTTATGTTCCTGACCATAGTCCACGTTTAGGTTTGTTCTCCTCTTTCACTCGTGATCTTGATACTAATTGAATATCAACCAAAGAATTATACTTCTAAAACATTAACGATTGGATCTGATACAGTTTTCAAATTCAATTTAAATTTTGTCGAATTAAGTGGAAATTAATAAATTTAGTAAAGGAGTAAGTTTTTCCTTATAAGAGATGTACATACATTTTTACCATTAACGAAAATGGATAGAACATATGAGTCCAATATATATATATACAATATACAAATAATATGAGCCATGTACCAATATCATGATGTGAATCTCATCAAGTCCTTGGTTTGAGAAGTTCAATTATTGCTTAGTGTTATAGAGAAAGTTGTACGTTTGGAAAATCCTAACCCAACCACAAAGTAAGTGCTACAACTTGGTAATCCTACACCCAATATCACCTCGATTTTTGTCCCGCACTTCAAGGGTGACTAGGTCACCCTAGAGAGGTGATCCCAGTGACCCTAGGGGGATGGAGATGAAGATAGAGAGAAAATGAAGTTAAGCCCCTAGAGGTAAATTCTAAGTTGAATTAAAGGAGGGAATATAAGTCTTGATAATTTCCAAGGGTTTCCAAGTATGTTGAGTGACCTACAAATGTTGAAATACCTGCCCGAGAAACAAGGAAAACCACTTTTCAATGATGTATGTTAGTTGGATCAACAATTTAATCTTGTTGTCTCTAATTTGCAGAAATAGATAACAGTATCTATAAGAAAGTAAATGGTATTATAATCTTCTCAATAAATTCTAGAGATCAAGTAGAAAATACAAGAGAAAGACTAATTAGTGACTAGCTAAACTCAAGATGAAAAGCCAATATTCTAGCATAAAAAGATAAGGTTGTTGTCAACACTTGTCTACGGAAAATTATATCAGCCTTATGGATGTAACATTAAATGTATTACAAAAATAAAATAATGCTTTTAAATCCCCTCAAACTTTGCCAAAAAGTGTGTTAGGCCATTAAGAATAAGTGTGCAAACTTTGAGCAAAATCCAATGGTTGATAAGGGAGTTATTTAAGAAAATGAATTAGGGTTTCTATAGCCCTAATGGATGAAGATATAATTTTGTAATAGAAGAAAGAAGTATCCCATTGATTGGGATGCCCTAGTGGCTATGAGGTTCCCAAGGCACAAGGAATGAAATCCACTTTGCAAGAATAAAAAATGACTGAAAATCACGTTTCCCAATGCAATATTTTATTTCTCCATTGCAATAATAAATGACTAATGCTATTAATTATTGGGTTAATGGGGTCATGAAAATAAATAGCTAGATACTCTACCTCCTTGGGGGTGTAATCCCTTTTACTTCCCAAGGCAAGTTTCTCTAGCTGGGTGTTGTGAGGTATTCTACCCTACGGACTAATAAGCTAGGGCTCTAAGCTTATACGCAGATAATGACCCTCAAGATTTAACTTTTAACCTTCTACCCAAAATCTCAACCCCTTTTCTCAGGCAAACACGGGAAGAATAAACCAACCTTTTTCCGACGGTTGAAGTAGATCCTCCATTGAGTTGTT
>SNQJ01S0023097.1:52965-71115 GCA_010110895.2 Picea sitchensis
TCTCAACCCCTTTTCTCAGGCAAACACGGGAAGAATAAACCAACCTTTTTCCGACGGTTGAAGTAGATCCTGCATTGAGTTGTTATCTCCTTGCTGCTGCTGCTCCTTCCACAAAGCTTCCTGCAATCAAGACAAACTGTGCATGCATACTACTGATCTACTAGGGGGTCAGAGATAAAACATAACTCAAATATCATAGATGAGACTCATGTATTCGGGATGGGAAAAGTATCTTTTTCATTAATCTCAATATGAACCAACTTACAATGATTTCTGAGATCGGCCACCGTTCCACGATATTGATCCTGGGCTCTTCCTCTTCTTTCTTTCCTTCAACTGCTGCTGCATGTATTTCTCCTAAAGCTTGAGGCAAGGCTAAAGGGTTGGGACAGAACTGGCTTGGCAATTTGGCAGAGTTTCTTTGCTATCTTTTTCCTCCTTTGAATAGTACCCCTACCCCTCCTTTTATAGGCTAGAAGGAGCTAGGGTTCTTGGCGAACTCTCGGCCATGCATGGCTCGGAGTTCCAGTTAACTGACAAAAAGCCTTGTGTCCCGGCGGAAACTTTCCTGATTTTTTGCTTTGTTAGGTACCCGCGGGCTATAATGGGTTAGCCCGCGGATACCCGCGTGCAGTAGAAGGATAGGGCGCGGGTTGCTTGTTTTAAGTGATTTCTTGAGGATTTGCTCAGCATGGCTTTGGCTAGGAAGAGGCATGAGTAGGCCTGATGCCAGGTAAACCTGTATGGTGCATTTTAGGGTTATAACACTGGGGTTTAAGCTAAGAGGTTGTATGCCCTTATACTTCTCTTAGAAAACCCTTGTTTAATCAATAAGATCAAGAATAAAGAGATGAAGACTATTGTGGGAGTGTATTCCCTTATACTTACCACCTAGATCCTAGCACAATAACATTGACTTGAAACAAATGATAGCATGAGAGTAAAAACCATATCAATTCAAGGGAAAATGCCAAGATAATCCACCACAATAGCAAGAGATAATCCTTCCAAGGCTAGCACATCAATCCCATCAACCATAAAATCAAGAGCTAACCATAAACAAGAGATAAAAGAGACAATCTTTCCAAATATAGAGAAAATTTCAGACCGATACTTCTCACAATGAGGGAGAGTTATGTTAAAATGAGATCTTATGATCTCTTATTTATACAAAATGTCACCAAGGTGACTTGTCCATAAATTAAGGGGTAAAAAACAATACTAGGGGTCAACAACCCTAATATTCCGCCCTTTAACAAATTAATACTAAACTATTCATTTAAATTTTCACTTTTTCACAAATAAACCCTAATTTTACATGGACGTCTCCCCTTTAGGGGATGCTTTTCCACTTAGAAGAAGTCGTTGGTGTTGGAGAAGCATGGGTAGGCCTCCAAAGGCCACATGTCAAGAATCTAGAAAATATTCTCATGGTGAAGACCTTCTCCTCCTCAAAACGTCCATGTGTCAATGAGTGGCACCTCACCACCAAGACTTAACCCCCCCTAGGTGACTCCATGCTAAAAAAGGAGATGTTTTTCCTCTCCTAGGTAAAACGTTTGGCATGTGGGGGATAGGATACATCGTCCAAGTAATATTCAAGGAATTTTAAGTTTGATCTTCTTCATCTAGCATGTGGGCCCTTGGCATCCAACAAGTGGGCTTGTAGCCCCATGGAAGCCCAATCTAGGCTTGTTCTCCCAAAACTATCCACCAACTAGGTCTTGCAAAGACAAATGAGCACTCCCTCCAAGGATTTCAAGTCATAACATCATGATAAGTGAATCTAATCAATAAATAATCCACCTAAGTATGTGCAACAAATATCACTATATCAAACAATTAATCGCTCAAGGACATTATGCAACTTGTCAAGCTTGAATATGGGTGGGTTGAAAAGGTGTCTTATTGGGTAGATCTTGCCCTAGGTTAAGGAAAGTCTCCAAGAGATCCCTCTCTAAGCCATGTAAATTGGATGAAGTGGTTGGGGTCAATACCCAATGGTCTTTAGGGATCATGGCATACAAGGGGTCGTAGTGTCTCATTCATGGGTGCCTTTGTAGAGGGTGTGTGGTACCTTCGTCCGCAATATATTTTTTACAAGCCCATCAATTGCCTTTTATCTCTCTTTCTTAGTATTTTATTTCAATGTATCATAAGGAGATATTGAAGGTCACTTCCCTGGCATGGTGACCAAATGATGGCAATGCCACCCACAAACACCAAGTGGAAATGAGAAGGTTGGCTTGTGATGATACCCCCTTTCTCTCAACCATGCAACTGAGATCCATTTCCCTGGTTTGGTGACCATATGATGACAATGTCATTCCACTAGATATTCATGGACATGATATATCAGCTTGTGATGAGACCTCCTATCCTTCAACTAACCTTTTAAGCATTCTTTATTATATTGTGGGTCCCCTTTACTCAAAGATAAGCATTTCACTGCTTTCTTGGGTAATCCCTGCACCAAGCATCTAGAAGGTTTATACAAGGATTTTGTCTTTTACCCAACACAAACCCCTTTGGGACTTCAACCCCTTCTTCCCATAGATTGAGGGACAACCTACTCTTGGGTCAATATACCCTAAAATCCCAAGAGATGAGGAAATGGAGGGGAATAATGATGGAAAGTGGTAATTATGGTTGGGAATGGTACGATGGATCTTTAAGGGAGTTCCCAGTAGCAAATCCATCCCCAAGGAAAACCACTTACTAGAGCACAATGTCAATAACAAAGGTGAAGCAGGGAAAAAGACATAATTTACAAGCATATATCATGAAATCTAGAGCAATCTAAGATACAACATACTTAAATGGCTTAAATATTAAAAATATTCTCACCATAATATTTACTTGTACTTCATGGAGCAAGGCCCATTGCCTTCTAGAAGCCAGCTGATGTGGTGGATGCCATCTGCAAATCTGTGACCATCTGTGGTGGTGAGTGGGTTTTCCATCTGTGCAAAAGGGTATTGTTGGTCATGTAGTCTCTCGTCACTCCATATCTGCAACATGAGGGCCTTGAGACATAATCTCCTTATTTATCCAAAAATTTGGGATAACATCTGGCTCCTACTTGGGGACATGTGCTCATCGTAGAGTGCATGATAACCACAACATATCCTGGTAGACCTGTGCCTACAAAGAAACATCAAACTGTCAAGTGCATAATGGCCTACTCATCCTTGTTCTCATATGATGATAATCAAAACCAACTAAATTAGAAAAAGAATTTTTTGACATTTTTTCAAAAAAATTCTAAGCTAAGCTTGAAATCAATAGTGCAAGTAGAGAAAAATGAAAATGAAATGCATATAAACTAGTATGAGAAATCAAGATGCAAATGCAGGGAATCAAAATGACTTACCTGGGGAACGAGCCTTGAAGAAGTCATGTGACCTGGATGTGAGGTTGGAGAATAGACCCATCTACTGGTAATGGTATCCTTCTCCCGTCTAATGTTGTCAGACAATACTTTTCTTTGTCAGACATCTTCCTGATGATGTAAGGGCCAAACCAAGAATTGTTGTCCTCTTGGTCATATCTGGGCTTGCCCTTTCTTTTTTTCCACATGAGCACAAGACTTCCTTCATTTTAATCGATGTGAGGTGTATTCTCATCGTATAGAAGCTCTGTGTGGAATATATCTTTGATGATTTATTCATGTTTCTCATCTTATTTTTGTATAATATGGATAGATCCCAACTCCTTCCCATGGTACTTTGCAGTCTTCTTTTTATCTGTCCATGGGAGAAACATCTCTATAGAATATTCCTGCATGAAGGGTAACTCGTATGGATTATACTCAATAATTTGTGAAGGCATACCATGGTAGTGTTCACTGACATAGTTAGGGCCCCTCAGATCCATCACATGTGTATCTTTGTTTTCCCTATTATGTAATATCTCATACGTGCCATTTCCCATGGGAATATATGCATGTGTATGGTTCATTCTTATAAAAGAATCAGGAAGATGAAAGAATGAATTATCATCACTAAGTTGTTGAATATATATACTTTTTGAGGTCCAAAGGTTCTTCAATGGGGAGGTGTGATCCAAAAGGATCTAAGGAACGCTCATAGAGGTCCAGGAGGATCTAGAACACTCACATAGGTCCCAGGGGATCCATAAATGCTCAAAATTTGACCATCTCAAATTGTCTTAAAAATGACATCATTGCATAGAGATCATCGTTAGATTTCCAATGGCACACACATCACATCAAATGGAGCTCGTATCAAAAGTTATGGTTGGTCAAAGTTTGGTCAAACCAGGAAAAATAGGGGTTCCATGTGGAAACACCAGAGGATGACACGTGGCATGCTAATGTGGCATAAATTGACATCAAAAGTGAAATAGCACATGATGATTTGGAAGGTGATGTGGCAGGGTTCGTCAGCAGTTGAGTTGGCATCCAAGTGATTAAATCAATTCATGACATGTGGCATTTGAACAACCAATGAGAAGTTGCCACATGACAACTTCCCATTGGCTAATGTTGGTTAGTGTTGTATAAAATTTCTTTTGGAGTCAACATGGTTTGACCCCATGACCTCCATAGCCTCAAAAAAATTCCACAACCAACATGCCACACGATGGTTCTTAACATCTTAACACATATGTGGGATATAATATATTTATGTTTTTATTAAAGTTTGTTTGGGGAAAAAGGGGTCGAGGGCTAGCCCCCAACCCCTGGTTTATTGTTGTACCATGCAACCAACACATAAAGCGTGGGGTTCTTAAACTTTTACCAACATATATGTAACCAATGGAAATTCCATACGTAAGTTATATATTGGTTATAACAATATGAAACAAAACACTAACGAATGTGCTATCAAAAGGGAGGAACGTGGGAATAGAACCCCAGACCTCCTATATAATATTACAATGACTTAACCACTATGCTAACTAATCAATTTGTTAAAACAAACCTACCAACCAATACTTAACGCCGACCATAAATTTCAGGAATTGGTTAGAAGGGGCGCCCTATTTAATGGTGCGCACCCCAACACATTATACATACATTCCAAGGGCTTTGTACACACATTCCAATGTGGGTACACATATTGACACACAATTAATGTAGGGTTTTTACTCGTAATGTGTGCCAAGGGTACAAGGCATTGAGGTAACACTGTAAAGCGTGTTGAGGGTAACCTTGATGGAATTTTGAGTATTTTTATTCATTTTGCATGATTTTTCACGAACAATTCAACAGTGCACTCTGTTTCTTCATTTGAGCAGTGGATTTTCAGAGCATCTTTAAAATTATGCTTTTGTAAGCCTATATTTTAATGTAATTTGGAATTTTGAGATGATGAAGAACAATCATGCTATTTAAAGGGACTTTAAATATGTAGTTATGTATGTCAATTACATGTGTATTTGAGTTCTTTTATTTTCTGTTGTATTATCTCATTTACAGTTCAAGTTATTTATAAGTTTATGGGTTTATGGATAAGTAATAAATTCACATGATATTTTTTAAATAGTCAAGCGATCTTCATTTATATTCCCAAATCTGGTCAGATGTTTAGTATTTTCATATGAACTAATTAAAATCTAAGGATTCTTTGGGTTGAATTAGTATCATAGTTTGTTGATATCTAAGGATCAAGTTGGTATTAGAACTCGTTTGGTATTTTCAGAATAGGTATGGTTGTTGCTATTCTCCGTGTGTATTATGTCACGCCAACGAGATCCATTAGGTCCACCTTTAACTGTACCATTCATATTCCCACATCGGACTAAAAACTGTGTGAATGCCTCAAGTGACTACTGCTGGAACGTTGTTGTATCTTCCTATCTCCTAATGATATTTTGTAGTATCTGGATAACATCATGGTTGTATCCCATGATTCCTTCTGGTTCCAAATTTGTGTAATTTTCTTCTGTTTCTATTTTTGGTGACTCTCGAGAGGTATCTCCTCCACGCCCTTTTTTCTAGGCATCAATGTAGTCACATTTTGGTACAATAGCCTCACTCTGATACCACTATAATGTCACCAACAAGGCTAGGTGGAGATATTATGTTTCTGCCTCAAAACTGTTGTTCCTTCTTAAGTGAATGTGTTGTTAACTTCTTATAAGATATCTTACTCAATGATAAATATTTTCAAAAAGCTAGAAAGAATCCATTACAAAAGTTTAGAGAAGATAATCATCGCATCTTATTATGGATGGAAACTCCATAATCAATACAATCATAACTAATGGTTGTACTAACAACTGCAAAATATTACTAGCACACAAACTAATGGATGCCAAGAAACATCACAATCTACTATAGAAACAACATAATAAAACTGGAATGATGCCAATCTATGAAGCCCAAGGATCTCCAAGCCCTACACTACTATGCTCTAATGATGTCTGTTTTGCAGGCGGTCCTCCAAACTCTTCAAAACACCTTCACAGACTCAATCTGATGCAAAATCCCAATATACAAGGGTCCTCATAGGATGCCTGTAGGGTGTCTTGTGGGGCCTCGTAGGATGACCCTTTCTCAACCTGTGGGGGTGCCTCTGACTATTGTTGCGCAAAACCCTTTGGGTGCTGGTGGATCTGGTGAATGTTTTTCTCCTAAAATTTACCGTAAACACCCTGTGCGAACTGATAAGCTTCCAAACTCTCTCTGAGATGGAACCAAGCAACACAATGAACTCAAATGAGGACTCTAGATGAATCCTCTTCTTCGTCTAGCTAGGGTGGATATTGCACCATCAAAACTAAACTTGCAATGAAATATTTTTTCCCAAAACCCCAATGAAAATGTTGTCTACAAGAGCACTCAATAAGATATCAAATCATAATTCCAAGGGAAAGGGTTGCTCCTCTATTTATCCTTCCTTTGGACCTTATATATCTTTCCCCTATTTTGACCAAATCAAATATTTTTTCTCCAAATCCATTTAAATATAATTGTTTATTTTATTTAATGTCACTTTTAGGGTTTGTCAAAATTTTACCTAGTGACACCTCCTTGACTCCCTTTTTCCTTGTTGACTCTAGCCTATGGGATTCTTATAGGCCATTGAGTCACCCCCCATCATGGTCAATTGGATGGGGACATTGCAAAGTCACAGATTTGGATGGATGGAAGGAGGAGGGTGCAAAATTCCTTGTGAGTTAGTACCACAATGGCAATCTATGGCTAGATTTCCTAGCCGAATTCACTGGAGGAATTATCCACATAATCACTTGAATTCTTCATTGGTGCACTCCATTTCCCAAAACTCTAAATCCTAATGACTGGATCTAGACTCTCACCGGAGGAACATCAACAAAAAACTCAAAAGGGTTGCTGGTCAACAAAGTGTCAAACCTCCACACAAAATATACATGCATTATAGTCTTGTTGTGCCTAACAACTAGGGGTCTAGCTTTAGACGTGAATCTCACAAAGTTAGAACCTATTGGCCAAGTCTTCTAGTCGAGGGTGAAATTTGATTGGGTATACCACCTAGCTGCACTAATCAAGAGAAATTGCATGGATTACCAAGAAAATGGATGCGCAAGCAAGTTCCCATCACTCCTGATTTGGATCACCATGAACCAAGTTTGTTTAATCAGGGAACCTTCATTCACTTCATGGCAGACCTCGACTATGAATAACTTTTGGGCTTTTGCATCAGGAGCAATCAGATCATATTACTCCATCTCAACTGACATCATGTTCAAATGATGGGTGAACCATTTGAAGAGTGAATTGCGTAAGTGGAGAGTAGAGTGAAAAGTTTGAATGGAATTACCACCAAGTGCCCATATTCAACTAAGCCTAGACATCACTATGCTCCGGAGTGGAATCACTGGAGGCCCAACCCCTAAAGAACTGGAATACTAATTGACAAAATATCAAATATTTTAGGAGATCGATCGACAGTTGGTGTTTCAAACTTTGATACCTCCATATGTATTGAGTGATAGTCAAACCATTCTAACACCTATGACTAATGGATATCAATAAGAAAACAGAGCAAAAAAGAAGATAAAGGAATAAAAAAAGAAGGCCAGAAAAGGGAGACAACAAGTGTCATCAGATGAGATAATTTGAGACTGACCACCCAAAAATAGAAATCAAGAAAATAAATCACATTTGGGGTTGGAGGAGGTCGACCATGCAATGAAAACCACCAAAAATATTTTCATAATCGAAGAGACTATTTCCTACTTCACCCTATCAGAAGTTGGTCAAAGCAAACAAAGCCAGTAAACCCATGTCAACTCACAGGCCGCAACATGTACCTCAACACATGCAAGAGAAGGAATAGGCATAAACATTTAGGGGCCAACCCAAACCTCTCCTGTACACAAGTGAGTCAATGAACAACCAATTATAGTGGACAACAAAGATTCCTCCAAAAAATCCAATGAGGAAGCAAGGAAAAGTGGCCAGCAAACCGTCCAGACAGAATAACAACAAAATGATGGAAATAATGATGGATCAGGATCACCCCAGAAGATAAACTTCCCTCCAAAAATCCCCCACAATGGTCAGTTAGACTCTCCAGAATAAACTGAAGACATAGAGCAAATAAATGCATAACATCAAGGGAATACTGGAGATGATAACAAACATGTTGCTGATAAACAAATAGAAACAAGGGAGCACAACAAAGAAAACCTAGGAAACAAGGAATCCAACAAAGGAAACAACGCAAACAAAGGAACATAAAATATGCCAAAAAAACAAAATCCAAAATAAATAAGCAAGGAAAAGAAAACCAGACACAAGAAAGATAATACTTCCAATGTACTTATGTTCACAACTTTTAAACTAGTCGGGTTGATATAACCACTAGGAGAAACAATATTTAAACCTTTAGTTGTGTTAGATTCCAAAATGATGAATCTATATAATGAAGTGTCCAAATAAGTAACAACTCGATGAAGGAGGGATTGAAGAGATGGCCCCTGAATTACAAAGAAGGAATAATGAGAAAAAATACTAATGGATGTTGTACTACTTAGGAATTGACCCGTTAGTAGAATTAAAATGGTTGATCGAAGTGGTCATCAACAAAAGCGCTAAAAACCAAGCATAAATCCAATAGCTATGATGGGAAAATAAGGAGTTAAAACAACTACACAATAGGGAATTGAGGAGTAATCAAGATGGAGTGGCTCAACAAACAACAAAAATATTGCATGTAGAGTTTGAGAAATTCAAAGAAGTACATCAAAAACTAGAACATGTCACCTCACAGGAAACAATGCTACATATAGTATTGAAAAATTGGCCGACATGCTTGCATTAACCTACAACAAAATCAAATCTCAGAGAACAATAGTTTTTTATTTAAACAAAACAAATGATCTCACCACCGACCCAAAAAGTAAAGCATCCATAACAACTCATATTGCAAAGAAAAGAGAAATTGAGATAGGAATGGAAAAGAAATGAAATGAATAGTTCTGAGAGGAAACCAAGGAACAAATGGCCATAGATAAATACACCAAACACCTCGAATTGATAAAATAGAAAACAAAGTAATCTGAAGATAAATTTGACCTAGAGTCGATCTTGGTACAAGAGGCCCCATTAACAAACAAACTGGATTCCTTGGGGAAACTAAAATCAATAGGAATTCAAGTATGTCACTCCATTGAAGAATGAAATATTTTCTCCCACGACTTGTTGCAAACAACCCCAACTATCTACCAGACAAAATTTGAAGGGATACCACAACCATAATAGTTGGGGGTTGCATCGACTTACCAAAGGAACTTCCAGTTCTTCAATCCTGGATCATCTGGGTTGAACTTTCCAACTATCAATCATCAGTCAAGGACTCTAGGGGTAGTCATGGAAGGACCAAAAGAATCCCATGTATAGGTCAAATCATCCCTTCTTCCTCCAAATGTAAGAATGCATGAGTGGGAAATTCATCAAAAGACAAATGATCAAACAATACATCTAGCAGACAAGCAATGAAGCTAGCAGCCGACAAATAAGCAAAGGTGCTCCATTAGTGATCAACATAAAAATATTTTCTCTTCTCAAATTCTATCTCTAGTTTCCCCATTTTGTAAATATCTTTCAATTTACTAGTCACATTCCCCCCTTGCTCGAGATAAGAAAGGAATTGAGGGGGGAGGAGAGATTTTGTAGGGGATATTCAACTTTTCCGACTAGACCCACTAGTCGATTGTTGAAGTCGGTTAGGAAAGTCAGTTGAACAATCGGTTAGAGTCGATCGACCAAGAAATTAGGAAATGTAACTACAATATAATATAATATCATGTATGTGTGTGTGTTTATGTGGCCATGAAATGGAATGTAAGAGGATGCTTTGAATATAATAAAATGCATTGATGGTTCTCCCACTATTTGTGTATGTGAAGTAGCCATCAACAAAAGTGCTAAAAACCAAGCATAAATCCAACATCTATGATGGGAAAATAAGGAGTTAAAACAACTACACAATAGGTAATTGAGGAGTAATCAAGATGGAGTGGCTCAACAAACAACAAAAATATTGCATGTAGAGTTTGAGAAATTCAAAGAAGTACATCAAAAATTAGAACATGTCACCTCACAGGAAACAATGCTACATATAGTACTAAAAAATTGGCTGACATGCTTGCATTAACCTACAACAAAATCAAATCTCAGAGAACAATAGTTGTTGATTTAAACAAAACAAATGATCTCACCACCGACCCAAAAAGTAAAGCATCCATAACAACTCATATTGCAAAGAAAAGAGAAATTGAGATAGGAATGGAAAAGAAATAAAATCAATAGTTTTGAGAGGCAACCAAGGAACAAATGGCCACAGATAAAGACACCAAACACCTCGACTTGATCAAATAGAAAACAAAGTAATCTAAAGATAAATTCGACCTAGAGTCGATCCTGGTACAAGAGGCCCCATTAACAAACAAACTGGATTCCTTGGGGAAACTAAAATCAATAGGAATTCAAGCATGTCACTCCATTGAAGAATGAAATATTTTCTCCCACGACTTGTTGCAAACAACCCCAACTATCTACCAAACAAAATTTGAAGGGATACCACAACCATAATAGTTGGGGGCTACATCGACTTACCAAAGGAACTTCCAGTTCTTCAATCCTAGATCATCTGGGTTGAACTTTCCAACTATCAATCATTAGTCAAAGACTCCAGAGGTATTCATGGAAGGACCAAAATAATCCCATGTATAGGTCAAATCATCCCTACTTCCTCCAAATGTAAGAATGCATGAGTGGGAAATTCATCAAAATACAAATGATCAAACAATACATCTAGCAGACAAGCAATGAAGCTAGCAGCCGACAAATAAGAAAAGGGGCTCCATTAGTGATCAACATAAACATATTTTCTCTTCTCAAATTAAAGATAAATTCGACCTAGAGTCGATCCTGGTACAAGAGGCCCCATTAACAAACAAACTGGATTCCTTGGGGAAACTAAAATCAATAGGAATTCAAGTATGTCACTCCATTGAAGAATGAAATATTTTCTCCCACGACTTGTTGCAAACAACCCCAACTATCTACCAAACAAAATTTGAAGGGATACCACAACCATAATAGTTGGGGGCTACATCGACTTACCAAAAGAACTTTCCCAGTTCTTCAATCCTAGATCATCTGGGTTGAACTTTCCAACTATCAATCATTAGTCAAAGACTCCAGAGGTATTCATGGAAGGACCAAAATAATCCCATGTATAGGTCAAATCATCCCTACTTCCTCCAAATGTAAGAATGCATGAGTGGGAAATTCATCAAAATACAAATGATCAAACAATACATCTAGCAGACAAGCAATGAAGCTAGCAGCCGACAAATAAGAAAAGGGGCTCCATTAGTGATCAACATAAACATATTTTCTCTTCTCAAATTCTATCTCTAGTTTCCCCATTTTGTAAATATCTTTCAATTTACTAGTCACACTCTCTTGCTCCAGGATGAGCAAGCAATTGAGGGGGAGAGTATTGTAAAGGGATATTCAACTTTTTCGACTAGACCCACTAGTCGATTGCTGAAGTCGGTTAGGAAAGTCAGTTGAACAATCGGTTAGAGTTGATCGACCAAGAAATTAGGAAATGTAACTAACATATAATAGAATATCATGTATGTGTGTGTGTGTGTGTGGCTATGAAATGGAATGTAAGAGGATGCTTTGAATATAATAAAATGCATTGATGGTTCTCCCACTATTTGTGTATGTGTATGTCTATGTGTTTCTATATGATGTTGTAGTATGTTATGCTTTGTGTAAGGTTCTACTGATAACTTCTCTTACTATATCTCAGACCACAACAGAGAGATTCATTGGAAGGAATGCATTAACGAATCCACCATCAACCAACACGAGTAAGTATCAAGAACATGATATGATTTGAAGGTATCGGAAAAAAAACTTGATAAAACACACCATCGAGTACATCTCTCACATGCACTAAATGAAAATAATGCATAGAAAATACCCTATGAGTAACAATAGATTATGAGAGATATTGACAATAGTGAAAAATTCCACCAATGATGAAAATGGAAACCGAGGTATAGCATGAATCCCACTATGTGAATAAAGATCTTGTTATCGAACATAGGGGAAACCACTTAATCAATGAATAATTATGTAATGTCATCCATTGAGTGCAAGGTAACCTACTAATGATGAAATTAAGTCTCATGGTGCTATTTAATCTAAGTATATGTTCCATAAAAATGTGTCTCAGTTGATATGAGAAGACCCGCTAGTGAGAAGCCAATGATGAGTCCTCCCACACTATCTCAAATAAATCACTGGTTATAATAATGAAATTGAGAACAACTTGACAATAGAGAAGACATTGAACATTGATGGTCAAAAAATTTGAGGAATGGCTATCATAGGCTTAAAGACATCCCTTGAACATAAGCACAAAACAACAACGACTTCATTAAAAATTGATTCCAAATGGGAGAAATGATATAAATTTGTAATGCAAGAGGCATTTACATATTCTCCATAATGATTGTAAGAGTAACGAATTGAAGGAGTAAAAAACTCAAAATCATGGTTCAAATCCTGAGAAAATATGAAGACACAACTCTTGGAGAATAGACTCAAAAATGGTGCTTTTTTCAAGGGTGAAATAACTGGACTGCTAACACATATACAAGGATCATTAAGACCTCAATTCTTTCCTCCCTCTCTTTCTATAAATATATGATTTTTATTTTTTTCATATTATTAAGTCGGAAAAAGAATAAATAATGCTAAAATATAGTGGAGGAAATGAGTCTCATAGGATGTGAAACTAAGTTCCAAGCGTATGGAACGTACCTATGCAAAAAAATCAGAAAAGGCACTAGAAAAAATTGAATACTCATTACGAAGTCTCTTCCAAGGTAGGTTAGGTTTGAAACAAAACAAGTACTGCAAAGGAAATTGACAGTTAAGAATGCAAAAGATGCAAGAATAATGTGACAAATTGCAACAAGGCATTAGGAAAAATAACGTGTTCAACAATAAGCATAAAAAATGCAAAAAAATCCAATTATAATGGTGGGAGGCCCCATGAGAATGGTTAGAAATATATGAGAAAGATGAATGAGGTTCATAATGTAATATCAAACTACAAGGATTCCTATTTCTACCATAAAACAATGGGATGGGCATGAGATGGTAAAAATGTGCTACACTAAGGTAACCTATCATTGGAATTCTCCTCCATCAAAGTAGTACAAGATACATATAGAAATGGTTTATGCACCAACATTGAACGGGGTCGACCATGCTACAAATTTGAGTAAAGGTTTAAATGCATCACAATAGAGGGGAGGCCTAAACTTATATGAAATCTTTAGAATATAATTGATTAGATAGAAAAATTCACAAAGCATGATCCCTAAGTAGCTAGGAATATATCTTAAAGTCTTGTACCCAAGAAACAACAATAACATGGTTATATCTAAAAAACTCAAAAAGAAAAAAATACAATAAGAGTTACTCGGATAGGGGTACCTTCGACCTTGATATGTTCAACCTTATTCATTACCATGGTAGAGTCTACCAACAAAGACTTAATAATTCCAAGGCACAAGGACCTATAAATAGTGATATAATACTCAAAAGGAAGATCAAAGATGAAATCAATGACATAGTCTACAACAAGAAACTCATTTTCATCAGAGGGTAAAGATATACTAAATAAATTATACTTATTAGGAACATAAACTTGCATCCCAATGATAGAGTCTAAAGACTAAAAAAAGTCAAATTCTAAGGATCCACGAGCAATGAGATTAGATTCAAATGGTAAATTGGGGCTATATTTGATTGCAAATGGGTCCAATCCAGGTATTTGGTCTTTGGAAAGGATGGTAATATCCAAAGGAATGTCAAAACCAAACATAACCTCTAGGATAGTTTCATTTGAATAAATAATATCAACCTTGAGAGAGAATATGTTTGAACATTCACTTGGAACAACAAGAGGGATAAAAGGATCCTATGACCCCATTAGATAAAGAACTTGGTCAATTTTTGGGACCTTGTCCCAAGACAATAAACATGATCAAAATATATCCTTCTTAGTAGCAATGATTGGGTCAATTGTTGGTACCATATCTCAAGAAGGCCACCATGATTGAGAAAACTCCTTCCTAGTAGTAATGAGCTAGTCAATTTTCTAGGATCATGTCCCAAGAAGGTAAACATAAGTGAAAATTCTCATTCTTAGAAGCAATTTAACACCTAGGATGTTATGCCATATAATTAACTCATGGAAGGATATATTCCATCCAAATACTAGGAACATATAATGGGGTAGCATGGTCTAAAGTCAAATAAGGATGGTGATTATCAGATGCAAATTTATCGATAGTGAAAATTATTTCATTGTGAGGAAAATGCATCACACAAAAGAGTGTAGACACCATATCATTCTTAGAATATACATAATCACACCCAATGAGAATTTTTAAGTCCAATGGGCTGTCCACAACTATAATATCAAATAACATAGTCTTCCCAACTAACATGATAGGAAACCGAGGAAAAATCCCCAAAGGTTCAATGGTTCTTGTATAAAAGGAAACAACCAACTAGTATCCAACATAATCTTGGGAAAAACTGTAAATTTCCAAGTTGAGGAGGATAAAATTTTAGTGGAGGTTCCTTTATCTACTATAGATCGATAAATTTTTAACGAATAAGCATGAACCCTTATTTAGAAGGGTGCAGAAGAAGGAAGGTGAGGCCCAACTAGACTATTCCAATCAAAGAAAATGATCCTAGAGCTTGGAGTGAGCATGCTCAAAGTGAAAACAATTTCCCCATGTATAGAAGGTTCTGAACTGACATTAAACACTATTGGAATAATACTTAGATCACTATCCAAAGGAAGTGTGGGATTGAACAAATATTGCATTGTTTTACCACTTCAAACATATCACTCTTCGAGGGAAGAGTGGGATGGTTTGAAAATTGTGTTGACTTGACCATGTCATCAACCAATGGTTGAATGGACTGTTGGGAAACCAAGGGTGGTTCAAAAGAAGAATATCCTTAAGACAAGGATCACAATATTTGTGCCTATGGAATAGAAGGGCACATATCAATAAGTTTATCTCCCTTAAAAAAATTATAAGGGAACTTAGGGCTGTGTCCTATTCATCTAGGTTTCTCAATAGTATCAATACCCCCATCATGACTTGCAATGGCTAGTTTCTTTCCTCTGGTATGACTTGTAGTGATCTATGAAATATATCCAACATGACCTATAGTGGCTAGTGACCCAATTCACCCTTGTCTTTGCTTATTCTTCTTATTCTTCATATTTTTATTCCTTTTAGGCTTCTAGACACTAGGAGGTAGAATTTCACTATATGAGGTAGAAGAAGGAGGAATATATTTCATTGGTGAAGAAGGAAAAGGGTTAACATCAATTCAATGTTTTTTTTCTCCATGTTACATGGCTTGGGGAAAACCCCCAAGTACTTCCCCTCATTTTGAGGATGGTACCTAGGGTAAATCCTAGAATCTTCAAGGTGCAAGGTCAATCAAAAAATAGGGCTCAAAGCCATTACACCAATATACTCCTTATGGGATCAACATGTCACTTGTGGGAATTGAACTTGGGTGGGGAGGATAGTGATCATTCATCCCAAACACCCAAGGTAAACCCAATTGAAAATATTAGTTCGATGCTATTGACATAAAGTCCTTATTTGATAATCATGAGGAGAATTTAAGACATTTGGAGTGGAAAAGAACCAAAATAGTATCCCCACAATGAATCTAGGAATATTCAAGGTGGCCATCAATGGGGCACCAACATTTCCAAACAAAGGAAAAATAAAAGGATCCCCTTTGGGAGGGGTCACTTGGTTGATATTCTCTGAAAATTTGGCCATAACCTTTGATTCAAAAAGATTAAAGTCTCTAAGGCCTTCTATGGGGTCGAAAAATTACAATCAACACATGCCTATAAAAGACTCTCTAAGATTCAACCATGCAAACTAACTCCCACAAAAATTAGTCCAAGGTGGTTAAATTATGAGTCCAATCAGTGAAGAGTTAAAAATAGGTCTCCCGAAGGCCATCTTGGGATAATGAGGGCCCAAGTCCAACCAATGAAGGTGTGAGGGAATGTTATGATAACTCTCATGTAACAATCACCCAAAGTGAAATCACCCTCTAGGGAGATGGAATGGAGGTTAAGTGTTTGTCTTGGTTATTGCAAGTGCTTCCCACTTGTAGTAACTCAAGAGAAAAACTAAATGAAGGCCATCAAGGTTAACACTTCACTATTGACAATTGGATTGAATAGTTGTTGGTTAGGTTTCTGCATATGGGAAAGGAATATATGACTTATTCCTAATCATGAAACTCTAGATAAAATGTGTCACCATGAGGACTTTACAACTCTACTAAATCTCTCGTACACACATATCCCACTAAACAAACATAGAGGGGGTAATCTCTATGCATGCTTAGCTTGACTTAGTGCTTGATGCATACTTTCCTGACAAGTGTCTCTTACTACTAATGTATTTGAACTCTCAACTAGTCAACTCCTAGTTTAGTTTTACGTGGCCTTGGAGAATTTACTCTCCAATCCTACAATTGAGGCTCTATAACCTAGACTTATGTTGGTTTTTATCACAAAAACACAAGTCTAGTTCATTTGAGTTACACTACTTTTAATGGTTGTTTTTACTTAGAGGGATCCATAAGTGAGAAAAAGCGGATGTTTGCAAATGAAAATGTGAAAAAGAGAATGATTATAAATGGAAATGATGCTTTGAATTTTGAAAAAGATGTTTGAATTCAAAAGTTTACAAAACGTTCTTGTACAAAAACCAAAGAGAGCCTCTTTCAAACCCTAAATGCAATGCAATATTTCTAGAAGAATACTTCAAACCAAAGCAAGATGTTTTTTTATCTTTGATAAGAACATGCTAATGCAAGAAATCTAGTATTTTCCTTTAAACTCAAGCACTTCCAAGTTCTTGAGTTTAAAGGAAAATATTAGATTGCTTGCATTAACATGTTCTTATGAAAGACAAAAAGAATTGTTTGCTTTGGTTTGAAGTACTCTTCTAGAAAGAATGCATTTCATTTAGGGTTTGAAAAGACTCTGTTTGGATTTGTACTTTTTGTAATGATCCAGGTGGATATCAGTGGCCACCCACCTTTTCCAACTCACTCAAAACAATTTTCTGGCAATTTTGGGAATTTATTATTTTTAACAGTTTTTAACTTCTAGGGCCATTTTGAGGGCCTAAATGAAGGTTTTTTGGGATCAAGCTTCTAAATGATATACAAAAACTCTAATTGAGCCCCCAAAATGAATCTCCTCGATGATACCTTTCCAATGGGCTATCGTGCGCCTAAAACAGAGGTCGTATACAAAAGTTACGACCCAGGGAAGTTGATGTACTAACTTACCCAAACGAGGCCCACATGACTTTTGGTGCTTCATCTCCTAGGGTTAGGATTTTGGATGTATAGGGTTTTTGACATTTCTGTTTATTGTAAAAAGGCCTCCAGAGCCTCATTGTAATCATCTTCTTTCGAATGAGCGTAGTCGTCACATCTCTTCTTAGAGATAAGCCGCCACCATTCCAACAAGCTTGTTTTCCGTTGCATTTTATAGTTTCATCTTATTTTTGTTGGAATTATTA
>SNQJ01S0023097.1:83469-100247 GCA_010110895.2 Picea sitchensis
TGCCCTACCTCAAGGGTTTGGTAATAATATAGTGTAGTTTCTTCTATCTTGCTTTGTGGATCTATTGTGTATTCAATATTTGTGGTGATTATATTTTTAGATCTATTCAGTATCTTAACATCCTATATTTGAAGGTCAGATAGACAAATATGTTGTAGACAAGTGGTTGAATCTACTGGAAGGGTATTTTTTTGTCCATAACTTTTCGAATAGAGAAAATATTACTTTTTCACTCCTCAAAGTCGTTGCCCATGTCAAAGATTGGCGTGAAAATTTCTGTGAGAAAAAGGAAATAGAGGAACCCTCATTATTTACAGTCGCAACCACCTGGGAATCCTTCAGGGATGCTATTAAGGAACAATACTACCCTTTTAGAAGTTATGACAACTTGTATACCAAATGGACCACACTGCGGCAAGAAAGAGACCAAGGACTGCCAGAGTTCACAAATGTCTTTTGAACTTTGGGTATCAAATATTTAGAGTGACATTTGGTGCTCAAGTATCGTGGTGCTCTACATAGATACATACAGACCGAAATGGAATTTCTGGACATATAGTCCTTGGGTGCGGCCTACCGATATGCCATCAAAATCAAGCAGAAGCTAAAACAAAATACGCGACAATTTGGGCCTGGGAACCCCTCACAACAAAATCCAGGAAGGGGCGGCCCCAACCCATAGAAAAAAGGATAGAGAAAATATGGACATTATTAGGACAACCAGTCCAAGCCACAATAAAAGAAAGACATCGAAAAGATAAATAAAGATACTGAGAAGTACTGACTCTTCCATAAGATCCCTTGGCATAACACTTCTGACTATCGCTCAAAGCAGTCGCTGGTGGCTGAAGTGAAAGCCTCCGAATTAGATGCGGGTTATGAATCTGAGGTAGAACCAGAAAGGGGAATATGGATCATTGACATGGAACCCAGTGCCATTGTTTCTACCACCAAGCTTCAGCCTTGTGAGCTAGAATAAGGCAAACGCCTCTTCCATTCACAGATGTGGGTAAAAGGCACCCCACTACACTTCGTCGCTGATAGTGGTAGCTAGAAGAACCTCATATCAGTAGAGGTTTTCAAGCGGTTGGCCATGCCAACAATGTTGCACCCAAAACCCTATACCATTGGATGGCTCTACCAAGGAATTGATCTCCGAATCAGGAAACAGTGTCGACTATCATACGACATCAAGCCCTTCAAAGACAAGGTATTGTGTGATTTTGCTCCTCTCGAATTTTGTAATGTTATTTTGGGCCAACCTTATTTATCGGAACATCATGTTGTATATGAGTCTAGGCCTCGTAGTGTTATAATTAATTTGAACAGAAAATTGTACAGGATACCTGAGGCAGTCCCTCCTAGTGCTATTTCCTTGATCTCTGGCAAGCAATGCAGGAAGGTCATCTCTCAGATGGAGAAATTTTTCTTCTTCGTGATTCTCCCTCAGAGTGAGTGAAAGATCGTAGCCACATCCAGAGCCTCCATGGCCGATATCTCCACACAACACAAGAAAGTGGATAAGGTTGTGGAAGAATACTCATATATCTTCTCCTCTCCTACCGTGGTACCTTTGCACTGTCAAGTCAAGCATCCCATCTGTTATCAATGAAATTCCGTCCGCAAATGGTTACAGGAATCAATAATATCCAAACACCTATTAGTTCATTCATAGCCCAAAAATGCATTTACAAAGGGCACAAACTATACAACTGGTTAAAAAATTAACATGCGCAAAAGAACTATAGGAAGCACGCGCACATGCACAGGTCATAAACGTCAGAAAAGAGAACATGTGCCTGACACATGATTGTGTACGCAAAAAGCCGTGAACACTTGAGAATGACACATTTATGGTTCTTGTCAGCCCCTCACCCACTTCTGGTTCAACTTCCAAGTCAATTTGATCCTCAAATCCGAGCTAAAACTGAGTGGGAGACTGGTCAAAGACCTAAGGGTGCCATAAAAGGCCCCTTGTTCACACTAAAGATTGGTTGGATAATGCCTCAAATATTTTATATAAAAAGAGGCCATGGGTGCACTATGAATTGAAGAATCTATTTTTATTGTTATGCTACCTCTATTCTCCTACAATGAACCTCTTTCCTTCTTGGAGCATACTAGCATCATTTCATTGAGCTATTCACCTCACCTCTTGAGGTAATGAGCTTTGGATTTCTTCACCATTTCCTTTCTAGTTTTCCATTTGTAAGAAGAGCTCTCACATAGGGGATTCAAGAGCCCTCCCTTGGAGGAATATGGGACAAATAAGTCTCCCTTTCTCTTTGGTGTTTACCCACTAATACAATCTATCCATTGGTGGCATGAATATTGGTCAATTGTTTGGTTGATTTTGGTTCTAATTTCCTTATGCACTTTAGTTTTGTTTCTTTAGTTGTTATTAGCTTAGTTATTTGTTTATTTCATGTGATTGAGTCATTTGACTCATACACTAACTTATGTCCTGTTCAGCTGACCCAACTGGAATTGCAAGTGTCCCTCTTTTGCTCGTTCAAGTGGCGAAAAGGATACAACAAGTTGGCGACTGTACTGGGGAAGGTATCAATTTCCTCCCTATTTGGGTTGTTTGAGCACTTCTTTCTGACTTATTTACCTTGTAGGGATCATAACTGGCCCAGTCCTACCTGCAAAAAGATAAATTCGGAGCTGGAATAAGAGAATTTCATTCAAAAGTTTCTTCAAGGCCGCGTATCAGAATGTGCACAGGTTTTTCAGCCCACAGACACATCTTCTAAGCACATGCACCAACAACACTGTGTTTCTTAGTGCATTCTGTGCATAGTGCACCAACAGGACATTGTTTCTTTATGCATTGGTGCCACATGCGCCTCTATCTACTCTGTGACCCGTGCATCTGTCCAGAAATCCAACATTGTAAGGTTTTTTTGTGATATTTTGAAGGGCCCTATCCTTCTAAATATTGATTCTATGAAATTTGTAATATGCACGACACTTATATTCCCTCTCCACATGAAGGTTTAGTCAAAACATAGGCACTTAGGGGGTTAAAAACCATATTTTTTCCTCTTTTTGCTTGGAATTGCCACATGGATGGCTTGTTTTGATTATAAAAGTTAAGTTAATATCATTTGCTATCACATATATAAACACTTGCATTGGGACCAAAAATCAAACTTCAGTCATTGAGTATGCTCTTCTCTCGCACCATAGAGCGATCTTGAGAATCAGAAAAATGATTGAGGGAATATTTCATCTCCCTTAAAAATAAAATCTTTAGGAGAGGAAAAATCCCCCCTAGGGCCCCTCTTAGTTTCTTTTCAAAACATATTAAATTTGTAAGGGCCCATACATGCCCACATGTTGAAAAGATTGGAATAGTTTTGAAGCTACTTTCTTAGTTTATATCACTAGGGGAGTTTAAAGATTATTGTAACGGGCCCATACATGCCCACATGCTTTCAATCTAGGATAGTTTTTGAAGCTTTCTTAGATTAAATCACATTAGGGAGTTTAAAGGATTGGTAAGTACCCACATGTCCACATGCTAGTTCTTTAGGGACTTTAAAATTTCGCAAGGTTGTACCAATGGAATCTAGTAAGATAGGTAATCAAGACTTGTAAAGGACCACATGAAGTCCACATGATGCAAGGTGACACCTAGCTTATTAAAAATTTGGCACATTTTATCACTTTCCCACACACAAAGTCACTACTCACTCACATAATTTCATCTCGAATTGTGGAGGTTGAAGTAGGTTTCCTCCCAAGGGATTATGAAATGTCCCACTATTTCTTGAAGGAATTATCCACTCCCACTTAATTCAAACGAGATTGGGTCACACCCCCAATCTCTCAAACAACCACATCTAATTTTTTTTATAAAAACTCACTAATTTTTCCTCCACAGGAGGTGCCAAAATAATATTTTTAGTCTAGGTAGGATCTTGGGGATAGGCATCCAAATAACTCCCCATTATTTGGTTCTCACATCTTCAAACATTATAATTTGACAAATATGGAACTTTAAAATTCTCCAAGTCAAGTGTTCCTAACACCATAAGGTAGAGAGATACCCGTGAAGGGTCGAAGGCCGAGGTCTGATTGTTCTGTGAATCCCCCCTTGAGGCACCTACCTCTTGGAAGGGATCTAGCCCGTGACCCATTTATGAGGCTGAAAATGTAAATGTCGCACTTTGACTGAGGTACCTAGTGACCAAATTTTAGGACATCTACCTAGGTGGAAATTGTGGGCTGTAATTTCACCTTGATCAGATTTTGTGTGTCTATTGGGAAATATCGCTAGCTCTTTCAGGATATGCACCCTCTACCCCTCATTATCACTGATTGTTTCATCCTTCACTAGTTCCTCTTTCGGTGGTTTCAGACCCCACTGTTGAGTGCTATTGGAAGGTCCAGTGCTATTTGATAGGAAGGACGTTACATCTTTTTAGGACATGAGAATTTGTTTTCTTTGTTCTCCCACGCAGACAAAATCCACCTACCCACATGTATGCTTATTTTCAATTTATTTATGTATGATTCTCTTGTGATTACATGTGATTGTGAGATATATTTTGAAGGTCCAAGTTATACAAAGTCTCTTTTTCATTTATTTCTCTCATCACCATTTGCACACATTCACTTTGCTAGTCAGACATCATAGGGGACCCACAAAATCCCCTTCGTTCCAGACGCTTTCTAAATCTCCCTCCTATTCTAGGAGGAGTTCTTAGTCTTGCCAACTCATCGAATCAACCCTCTCACACTCCCGTGAGTGATACTGTCTTTGGATCATATTTGCTTGGTTCCGCTTTACTTGGGTCCAATTCCCAAGGCCAACCATCAACTAGCTCTCCTTTACAAGGAAGCCGGGGGAAAACTTCTTCCCAAGGGGGAAGTACAAGCCCACCTAACCCCCTTCATGGGTCAGGTACAAAAACCACTCACACCATGGCTAGAACTAATCCTCCACTTCCACTCCAGATGCCATACTTAGCTTCCCTCAACATACCAGATCTGAGTAAGCTCACCAACAATCCTATATTGCATGACCCCACATGGCCTGCAATGCCTACCAAACTACCTTCGTACATTCCCAAGTTTGAAGGAAAGGCGGGAGAAGATCCTGCCAACCATGTCATGACCTTCCACCTATGGTGCTCTTCAAACAACATCATGGACGACTCCATCCAATTAAGGTTATTTCAAAACACACTCATAGGCCCATCAACCAAGTGGTATGTAGACGAAAAATCAGGGTCCCATGTGACTTTTGAATCATTGGTCAAAACATTTTTGACCTTATTTCAACTACCAATTCTCCACGAAAATGGTCTAGATTTGATATCTGAGTTTAAACAATCCTCAACCACACATATCACTGACCACATTCATGAATGGCATCGGTGACGTAGTCTATGCAAAGTAGAAACCACCAAAGAACAATGCCTCGATTGGTTTCTCAGATCACTTGTCTCTTTCCTTGCCAAAGATGTGTCCTCCACCTTCCCCCAAACTAAAGAAGAAGCCATTAGCAAGGCTCAATAGTATGACCTCATTTATGTACATTCAGAATACTTATACACAATACTACCTGACGCCTCAAGACCTGTACCATTAGGCTAGGACAAACCTGGGATGTCTCACTCACCGGATGGATTGATTGGTACTACAACACACCACAATCTATACACCCAACCACCACCTATGTGAAATACACCCCAATATCCACCAATGTATAGAGGACCTCCTTATTACCCTCCTCCCCCTGATCAACAACCATACCCGGTTGTTCCCCCCCCCACCCATTAGTGGACCCACATCGACAACCATGATGCACCCGACGGTTCAACCAAGTTCTGGTACCCCCTCTACCTCATCTTACACCCTAAGAACTAGTGAAAGCGCTACTCCTTCCTATGTACCCTATGGATCATTGCCACAAAATAATCTGTATTTTCCATTTCCTGGTCCTCCACAGCCCATGGCTCCACCACAGGGACAACCACACGTTGGGGTTAACTTTTTTCAACCCTCTCCCATTCAGCAATTTCAAAATTTTGAACAAATGAATATGGAAAATTTGGCCCATCAGTCGAATAATTCCAAAAAGAAAGGGAAAAAATGAAACAATAATAACCCAGGACCAGGGGGAAACAACCCCCAATAGAACCAACCTTCTGGGGGCAACCAGAATCAGGGAAACCATAACCCCCAAGGGGGAACTGACAACAAATGCCAAAGGAGGAACAACAATAACCTCCTGATGAAATTCCCTTGTGCCCTTTGTGGTGAGCATGGTCATTATACTCACCATTTCCCCCAAATCACTGACTTTAAATGGATGAAATATTCCATGAATGTGCTATGTCCTCCAGCACCGCCTTCCCCTCAGCAAGCCCCACAACAGTATTTGCAACAACCACCCTCGATGGTGTTGCAAAAGCCTATTCCAAATCAAGGTGTGATGAATACCCAGCAGGAAATGCACCCTGCCCCACCATAGATGGGATAGTATCAAAACCCTGGGAATCTAGTGGATCGCACTATCCTCCTCACTAGCGAAGAATAAATTCTTCTACAAACGCGCAGTCGTCAATACAACGCACCCCCTGAATCTACTCCCACCACTTCAGGGGCAGCTCCAGTTACAACCGAACCACATTTGATGATTCCACGCCCTAACACCGAACCACCCCTTCGTATTCCTTGCATCCCATTACGATGGAATATCAATAACCCTCAGGCTAGGGTGGCACACAATTACAGTCTAGTCGACGACTAGGTGCAATCTTTTGCAGCCATGTTGGTCTTGGAGGTCCTTCAAACTTGTCCCACTCAACGAAAATCATTTTTTTCCTCCTTGGGGGAAGTCAACCCTGCAGATACTAGACTCATCACATTTGATCTGGATTGTGGGGAACCCTATCTCCCCACTTTGGTATCTTTCCAGATACTAGTTAAAATTTGGAACATCACGGTTCACCGATGTATCATTAATGAAGGTGCATCCACATGCATCATGTCCAAAACTGTGTGGCAGAAACTGGGCTCCCCTGAACTCATACCATCTTCCATCACTTTTAAAGATTATGATGGATGACCATCCTCTCCTGAAGGGCTCTTTCAAAATGTCCCCATTGAACTCGAGGGAAAAACTATTCTTATTGACATTGAGGTTATCGACGCTCTTATCGATTACAACATCTTGTTTGGATGTAGCTACATGTACGCTATGAAGGTTGTGGCCTCTTCTGTGTTTTGAATGATGATGTTTCCCCACAACGGGAAGATCATCACCATCGACCAAGTTTCACATTACGAGCCCAACCCTTTCTCCAACATCGAGAACATCCTACCTCTTTTCCACACTAATTTTGATGCCTATTGACTCATCAAGATGGGCCCCAGAATTTTCAAGGACCCATCCTTGCTAGGGACATACCATGGAGCACCACTGCTCATACATCCCTCAGCCCAAGTGTGTGTCGTATCTTCTGATGGAACTGAAACTGGAGATACCATTCCTCCCACAAAGGATTCTCCACCCCTCGAGGTCCCACTAGAGGAAGAAACCCTACCTCAAGCATTACCTAAGAACTTTAAAACATTTCTTACCCATGATTTCACCCCTCCCCAAGGACAAAATCCTGGTTTGGGAGACCATTCCCCAAGCCATCACTCAAATCCCCTTATTCTACCCCCCACTAGGCCTACAAGCATTCCAGGTAGCCGCAACGCTTACCCTTCCCAACATGGTGCTTTCCATCTCGGTATGGTATCTACACCCACCTCCGATGGTTCCTCAACCATCCCTCCTCCCCAAACAGAAGGAATCTCGATGCAGATTCCAGTCCTAACTCCAACGACACCACCCCACCACCACTTTCTAGCACCACTGAAATGGCTGGGGGTAGACTGAAGAAAAAATATCCCACCGCTCCACTTCCTCCCTTCATTCAAAATCCTTGCGTACTTTGTGAGAGAGAGGGACACCCCAAAAACAGTTGTCCCTCTCTCCCCGAGTTATGCAATCTGATCCAACTCCCTCAAGTGACCACATCACTCGTCGCTTCACCAAGCACACCTAGTACTACCACAACTTCCCCGGTTGTAGGCCATAAAGGGTTGCGAACCAAATTTTCATGTGCCATTTGTTAAAAATATGGCCATTAAACCCACCATTGCCTTGCACTACCTCAGTTTCGACAGACATTAACAACAATACGCCAACGTTTTCAGGAAGATTCCTCTCCCTCTACATCATCGAGTACCCGAGTCACTGACATCCATTATGTCACAACATCAATCAATGAATAGATGAGGTGCCCTTTCTCTCTTTGTGAATCACTTGATCATTTCACGTACCAGTGTCCTATGATCATTGAATACAGGCGTTGTCAAATGGTCCTTATTCAAAATCCTGCAACTACCCCACTTCCTGTGATCCAAGTGATTCCCCCTATTCCTTCTCCAGATATTGTTCCCATCATCTCTCCTGAACCTGAGTCACTTCCCACTCCTCCATGGTTCCTGGATGGACTATCTGAGGATTTTCCCCCAAATCCTCCCAATTCTCTGGTTCATTTCCCCACGAAAATCTTACGCCCGACCACAATTTTTAACCCACAGTATCTCGACATTTGGTTCATGTCGAGTGAACCGTCACAACCTACTTGTGCCACCCCCTCTACATCTTTGCCATTTGAAGACAATCCCACGGTGACAGTCACCAACGTTACCTCCCTGAACCCCCTATATTCCCGCATTTTTCACTGAGACAAAGATATCCTAGAAGAACCAACTACCCTCGATTGCCCATGGAATGCGCTCCATCACAGAGTGCTCTTTCTCTCACAGGAAGCCTTTAACCCTCCTAGCCAAGACTCCATATATGTAATCGAAACCAAGGATTTTATTCCATCAGGGAATATAGACTGGTTCAACAACCCTATCCCTGCCCCCGATGCTTTTGAGGAAGATAACATGGCCAACATTTCCCCCACTGTCAAAATTGATATTTCCATCAAACCTGGAATCGTAAAAGAAATCACCATTGGTGCTACATGCTCCCTTGAAGAACTCACAACTTACAAAGCTCTCTTTCAGGAATATAGGGATATTTTTGCCTGGTCATATACGAAGATGCCTGACCTTGATCCTTCTATTGTTTAACATCACATTGACACATGTACAGATGTCAGCCATGTACGTCAAAAGAAACTCCCACTCCACCCATCCAAAGAAACGGTTATCAAAGCCAAAATTGACAAGCTACGTGTTGTTCGGTTCATATACCCCATCACATACACGTCATGGGTCTCCAACCCCGTCCCCGTTAAAAAAAAACAAGGCACCACTTCCATATTCACTGACTTTTGTGATCTCAACTATGCTTGTCCCAAAGACAAATTCCCTACGCCTTTTATCGACAACTTCCCTCAGCCCCGGGGGAGCATTTTTCCCACAACACACCCAGGTATGCATGCTCATGTTCAAAATTATCGAATAACTGTTATATGTTCTTTCTCTTTAGATATTGTTCACGTCGGGTATTCAGTTTTTATGTGTGCAGGTACTTGGTCATCAGGCATAAACAAAACCCCTTTAGGTATATGATTGACACTGGCATGTAATCATTCCCTCTAAATATCAATTGCATCTCCCAGTCACACCCTCCGACATTTTCCTATAGGATCCTCACATCCGTCTCTGCAGTACAATCACCTCTGCTGCATTTCAGTACTATCAACCGGTAGCACTCTCTCCTACTTGAGTCATCCCATTCATAGTCCCCTTTGGCACTTTGACACTCATGTTGCTTTCACCCCCTAGGGATGGGAGTCCCGTTAGGCTTACGCATGTTCGAGAATCAACCACATACTCCTTCTCCTCATTTTTCTAGATTTCCCAATGGATTCCCAGGATATCTCCTCACGGTTCTAATTTGACTGCACCACCGTAGTATCATTAACCTTCCACTTTCATCGACAATCAATTTTCCCATCTGTAAATTTCCCTCCATTCATTTACCTCATACAAAAATCCACGCATGGAGCCCCCACCCTCCACCACTTCTCCATACAACTTGCACCCTCACAGGCCAAGCCATCTTGCACTGGGGCACCTGTTTCTGTATCTGTATGCTTATCCCACCTTATTGTTTATTTATTTGGTAATTGTACAAAGCCTTTGTTTCCATCATTTACATAGCTTTTTGTTGTCGCCTTTAATGACCTTATTTTCTAGCAAAGAAACCCTTATCGTTCTTGGTTGGGTCATTCCTTACCTCCTACCCTTGTTGACATCATCCATAAACCTTGAGTATCCCACAGTCCATATACCTTTGATCTCTGAGTTTTTCCACTTTGTCACGCCTCTGGCACAATTTAACCCACGTCTAGTCATCCCCCTCGTGCTAGATCTAGTTTTATAGGTTGCTGCCACTCATACTTCACATATATCCCCAACCAAGGACAGTCTTGAGTCTCACCACATTTTGAATTCATCCATGTTTCTCATCAGTTCCTAATCTCATCCTGTGGATTTCATGAAGCCCTTTGCTCCTTGGAGTCGCGTCTCCCTTTCTGTCGACATCAACACAGTTTGTAGAAGGGCAACAGTATCTTGACCCTCATTACCTTTACAATGAGGAGTCTCAGATGACACAGGGAGAACCACCATTTCTCTCTATTGTCATTGAACCCCATAGCATTCGAATTCAACACCATATCATGTTACGGTGGGTCTTACTTTGCGACTATTGCAGTTGTTTTATACTAGCCAAGGACCTCTGAAATTTGTTGGGCTATCAATGCCTATGAATCATCGACACTTATTATAGGTGTCATTGCCTCTTTTCAGAGTATGTTAACCATCAAAATTGTCATCTATAATTATCAAACCGCTCGGAGGGCGCTGCAGTTATCTACATCAACATACAACTTCAGTTACTATCTTACATATTTGAGTTACATGACACGAGCATGGGGCATGCCTGCCTCGTTTGTATATAGTTTTTATTTTTCCACACCTCAAGAAAGGTTTGGGTCCCACAGGTTACCCTCTCCCTCCAATGGGTCACTCTTGCAATTCCTCTCAACACTCTTCCTTACAATAGTACTCTCAGTAGAATAAACATTGATGTATTTCGGCTATACGTATGCTCCTAACCTCACACATCAGGGGGCATCTGTTATCACTAAAATTTTGTCCGCAAATGGTTAAACGAATCCAACATCACCAAACACCTATTATTTCATTCATAGCCCCAAAAATGCATTTCCAAAGGGCACAAACTATACAACTGGTTAAAAAATTAACATGCACAGAGGAACTATAGGAAGTACGTGCACATGCGCAGGTCATAAATGTCAGAAAATCACACATGTGCCCAACGAGTGACTGTGTATGAAAAAATCCGCACACATCTAAGAATGGTGCATTTATGGTTCTTGTTGGCCCCTCACCCACTTCTGGTTAAGCTCCCAAGTTGATTTGACCCTCAAATCTGAGATGAATCTGAGTGGGGGGTTGGTCAAAGACCTAAGGGTGCCCTAAAGGGCCCCTTGTTCACACTAAATATCGGTTGGATAATGCCTCAAATATTTTCTATAAAAAGAGGCCATGGGTGCACTATGAATTGAAGAATCTATTTGTATTGTTATGCTACCTCTGTTCTCCAACAAGGAACCTCTTTCCTTCTTGGAGCATACTAGCATCATTTGATTGAGCTATTCACCTCACCTCTTGAGGGAATGAGCTTTGGATTTATTCACCATTTCCTTTCTAGTTTTCCATTTGTAAAAAGAGATGTCACATAGGGGATTCAAGATCCCTCCCTTGGAGGAAGAGGATACCCATAAGTATCCCTTTCTCTTTGGCGTTTTCCCACTAATACAATCTATCCATTGGTGGTATGCATATTGGTCAATTGTTTGGTTGATTTTGGTTCTAATTTCCTTATGCACTTTAGTTTTGTTTCTTTAGTTGTTATTAGATTAGTTGTTTGTTTATTTCATGTGATTGAGTCATTTGATTCATACACTAACTTATGTCCTGTTCATCCGACCCAACTGGACTTGCAAGTGTCCCTCTTTTGCTCATTTAAGTGGCGAAAAGGATACAATAGATTTATGTTATCATTGCAATTTCATCCACAAATGGTTACATGAATCCAAAATCTCCAAACACATATTAGTTCATTCATAGCCCCAAAAATATATTTCCAAAGGGAACAAACTATACAACTGGTTAAAAAATTAACATGCACAGAAGAACTATAGGAAGCATACGCACATGCACAGGTCATAAACGTCAGAAAAGAGCACATGCACTCGACGCACGACTGTGTACGCAAAAAGGTGCGCACACCTGAGAACGATGCATTTATGGTTCTTTTCAGTTCCTCACCCACTTCTAGTTAAGCTTCCAAGTCGATTTGACCCTGAAATCCGAGCTGAATCCGAGTGAGGGGTTGGTCAAATACCTAAGTGTTCCCTAAAGGGCCCCTTGTTCACACTAAAGACTGGTTGGATAATGCCTCAAAGATTTGATATAAAAAGAGGCCATGGGTGCACTATGAATTGAAGAATATATTTGTATTGTTATGATGCCTCTATTCTCCTACAAGGAACCTCTTTCCTTCTTAGAGCATACTAGCATCATTTCATTGAGCTATTCACCTCACCTCTTGAGGGAATGAGCTTTGGATTTCTTCACCATTTCCTTTCTATTTTTTCATTTGTAAGAAGAGCTCTCAGATAGGGGATTCAAGAGCCCTCCCTTGGAGGAAGAGGGGACCCATAAGTCTCCCTTTCTCTTTGGTTTTTTCCCACTAATACAATCTATCCATTGGTGGCATGAATATTGGTCAATTGTTTGGTTGATTTTGGTTCTAATTTTCTTATGCACTTTAGTTTTGTTTCTTTAGTTGTTATTATCTTAGTTGTTTGTTTATTTCATGTGATTGAGTCATTTGACTCATACACTAACTTCTGTCCTGTTCAGCTGACCCAACTGGACTTGCAAGTGTCCCTCTTTCGCTCATTCAAGTGGCGAAAATGATACAACACCATAGATATAACCCTAAGCGTGCCGCTACCCAATGGGCCAATCTACCTCCACTCTCTGTTAGAAAATGAGGAGATAAAGAGGTAGATCCAAGAACTACTCCACAAGGAGCACATACCTCCCAATCATCACCTTTTTGGAGCCCAATTGTGCTGGTGTAGAAGAAAGACGAGACATGGTGTCTCTGCATTGATTACCAGGCCCTGAATAAAATCACAGTCTGAAACTGGTACCCAATTCCCCAAATCGAAGACTTCCTTGATCATCTCACGGGGGATAAATAATTTAGGAAGATTGATCTGAATTCTGGCTACCACTAGGTCCCAATAGAATAGACAGATGTATGGAAGACAACCTTCAAGTAAAAATAAGGTCTTTTTGAATGGCTGGTCATGCCCTTTGGTTTAACAAATGCTCCAACAACTTTTATGAGGATGATGGACGATATCCTATGACGTTTCATCAATACTTTTGTAGTGTTGTATCTGCTACAACAAGACTTGGATGAAACACTTGCAACATATTCAACAGATTCTGCACACCCTGTGACAACACAAACTATATGCAAACTTGGAAAAATTCTCCTTCTGCATGGACAAGGTCCATTACTCAGGATACATAGTTGATCGACATGGTGTGCATGTGGATCTAGCCAAGATATAGGTCATCCATGATTGGCCAGCCCCAACCACACTCACTGAACTTCGGAGCTTCTTGGGCCTCACCAATTTCTATCGCAGGTTCGTGTTGGGAATCTCTCATATTGCATGGGCCCTCAGCTAAGTAAATAAGGGTGGCAGTAAGGAAAAATTTGTGTGGGGCATGTCCCAACAACAAGCCTTCGATGACTTGAAGAAGCATTTGTGCTCATCCCCAGTACTTTCATTACTAGACCTGCAACATCTCTTCAAGACCGAGACAGATGCTTCAAACTATGTTGTGGGCGTCGTTCTCACTCAACATGACCACCCCATTGTTGGATTATTGAGAGGGGGGGTGGATCAGTAATAGAGTAATTTAATCCTTTTTAACCAAATAATCCAAGTGCTATGTCAATGTAGAATTATCATCCAATAATGAGCAATGAAAAAATGAACAATAATACACATACACAGTACACCAGTGTTTTACGTGGAAACCCAAAGTGAGATAAAACCACATAATACTTTTGTTTATATGTCTTGAAGAATTACATTCATTGGAAGCACCAGCTTCCTTTGTTTTCCAGCTACAACTGGAAGGAGGCTCCAACCCCCTATTTTCTCAGGCTACAACCTGAGGGAAGCTCCAAATCCCCAATTATCTGGCTACAACCAAAAGGAGGATACGACCTTCTATGTTATTTGGTGACAACCACCTATCCTTTCCCCGTCCAACCACCCTGAAGTAGAAGTAGAATAATGGAACCACTGTCACACTATCACTGTGAGATATACCATTGTAAACCTGTACCAATAAATCTGAACCATGCATCAACCTGTACCTCAATCTGTAATCAACCTGTACCATAAACAAGTGCATCAACCATGCACCAACCTGTACCAAACAACTTGTAATCAACCTATACCATAAACAAGTGCATCAACCATGCACCAACCTGTACCAAACAACCTCTAATCAACCTGTACCATAAACAAGTGTATCCAACCATGTACCAAGTATGTACCAATCATGTGTCAACTACTCATCAACTATGACTCATAAAAATGTACCAACATCATCAACTATACACCTCATGTATGTGCTAACTCATCAACTACTTGTCTCAACCATGTACTCAACATGTACCTCAACCAAAATCCCTCATCAATTTCATCATCCAAATCTTATTTTTAGCTCTGTAATAGACCTAGTGTATATCATCACATTCCTACAAACCTTCCTTAACTTTAACAACAAGAGACTAGCATTCTCATCAAACGTTTCTTTAGTCTCACATGCCTAGTTTTGGATTATTCAACAACCCTAACTTGAAGTAATCATAACTATGTGCATGTAATGAATAAATATCTGAAACTGATAAACAATGTTCTTCAGTGTTCTTTATGCAATTCCCCCAGGTTTCACTACTTGGAACCTCTCATAAAAGGAGTTATAGAAAAAATGGCATACCTTGCTGAATTCTGGCTTATTCTAGGGAGCAACCTTGTTGAGCGTGCCCCGCATGTAATATTTGTTGAATAGATCTGAAACTATTAAAAATCATACTAAATACCTTACTCTAACCAACACATTTGGTCTTACTGAATTTGGATCTGTTGTGAAGAAGTTATGACATTTTTACCCAAAACACATGTTTTTGACTAGTTTCAGGACTAGCCACAAACCCTATTTCCACGGAGTGTAAATCAAAAAATACAATGACCCACAAGATCAATTTTTTACCACAGATACTTGGATATTTCTCCTCAATGGGATAGAAATTTCACGGTCTGAATCATTCTAGAAAACAATTTATTGCGAAAATGGTGAGATGACCTGTAAATAACATACCTTAGAAAGCATTATCAAAACAATTTATCCTTCCTTGAATTATGGCCTTATTTTGTTCACCTTCCCTCAGAAATTCATCATATATATCCTTTGGTTACCTCAGACACCTATAGGTACTCAATATGCTCAAGTGTATCTTAAATGAGAGAGCCTTGTCTCTTATTTATACTCTCCAAGTAGCTTCCTTAAAAACATCTTCTAGGTCACTGTGCCCACTTTCCTTATTTTGGGGTTAAGCCACTTCTAATTTCTCCATTGAATTTATTATTTAAATAATTTATTTTGTATTCACTTTGAATTATAGTACACTCATCACTTCACTTTATTATTTAACTTCTAAAAACTCTTAAACCACTTTGACTACTTTGACCTTTTTGGGCTTCTCGATGACATATGAGGGTCCTCCAACTTCGTAAGGCCATAACTCTCAAACCGTGATGAGTTATGTGACGTTCCACATACCACTAGAAATGAAATAACATATACTATCCATATATAATATTATTACCTTACAATATATAAAAAATCATATCGTTATCCATCAAACAAACTTGGGTCCATTACCCAAACCTGGGTTCTCCAACTACACATGGTCATAACTCTCTAACCGTGAGGAGTTATGTGACGTTCCACATACCACCGGAAATGGTATGCCAAACAATATCCATCTAGGTTAGTTTCCCTAAAAAATTAACTATCCTTCATCTCATTGTCCCACAATTAGGCATGGGTTCTCTTACTCCGCAAAGCGTCTTCTCGTGAGGGATTTCACTATAAGGGGGCCACTTTTGAGTTCATCCATATTTACTTCTTATAAACCATGACAAGAAAATAATGAGTTATCTTTAAATCAAATAATTTTGGGTCCATTACCCAAACCTTTGTGTTGCGGGCTTTCTTCAAGGGTTGACATCAATAACAACCAACCTTAATCAACAATCTCCTCCTTTGGCATTGATGGAAACATTCTAATGCAATACTAAAATAATATCACTCATGCTCCCCCTGGAACCATGCCTCTGTCCTCTGCATATGATAAAACTCTCCCCTTTTTTCATCAATGTAAAAGGTATCTTTCCATCTGGGGCTGCTCCCCCTGGCTGAACTGTCCTCTTATGGTGCTTCCTTGTGTACATATAAGACATATAAGATAATCATTCAAAAATCATTCAAAAAGAATTCATTTTGGAGTGGAAATAACTCCAAGTCTTTGGCGAAGATATTCAAAGGCT